>SOPF01028876.1:0-96443 GCA_012979155.1 Hypericum perforatum | reverse complement strand
TATTCAACGAACCCAATAAAACTGACCTCGTAGCATCTGTCCCTAGATCAGAAGAAAAAACCCTCCAATATCGCTGCGAGAAGGAATTCCAGATCCAGAGACAAGCATCGTACTCTCTTATCAGCACAACTCTAAAGGATCACAGTCTACTTTCTTATCGTATGCAATTTCGGGAGTGAAATCGCAAAACGTATTATCGTATGCACCGATTATAGGCCTATAATCAACTGAATTATGTATCTGATCATAACTCATAATCAACTGAATCTAAAAAGCATACAACACAGATGGGCCTATATAGCACCGATTACTTCTGAGTTTTGACTCAATTAGTTCAACATTATGCACTCAATTAAATTCGAACCCAGCCATAGCTATGGTCAGTTGCATCGCCGGAGTCTTTGCTGCCATGGTAGAAGTACCAAGCATATGAAGAACTTTTTTGTGAGCAAATTAATTAACAAGGGGAAACATAGCAGATAACCACATTCAAAGTTAGAGAACAACCTAAGGGAAGCAACAACAGCTCTATCTCCAGAAACAAGAAATTCTCTAACAAGTGCTTTTCCCAGTCCTCTCGTGCTGTGCCGGTCAGAACGAAATTAAAGCACAGCAGAGACTGATCAGGTTAAGCTCCCGTCGCAGGTACAGTCCGGCATCTGTGGTGGGTCTGCGGTCGGAGGCACGGTCGGAGGGGGGCGTCGGAGGCGGAGTCACCTTCCTTCTTTCTTTCGGGCTTCGGCGTCGGGTGGCTGAGCAGATTTTTAGATACAGGTCGTTTTTCTCTTCTTTGTTAATTTTTTTTTTGGTTATACAGAAAATTTCCGGTTTAATCATACTATAATTTCGGCCTTTTGAACCGGAAATTGTCCGGTTGGAACAAACCCTGCTTCCATATGTGTATTCATCTGCCGCTCTTCATTCCGAAATGTAATTTTACTGGTCGAATTGTCAATCGGACCATAAAATTGAAAACTATATTAATGACTGATATATTCGTCGGCTAAATATTAACGTGTTACCCCAATATTGTTTTTGAGAAAATTACCCAAATAATTAGTTTGGTAATATCGCTTATTCTTTTCAAAAATAATTTCCACATCTTTTATATTTTATTTTATTATACTCTCCAATCTCCATAGAGTTTAATAACATAAGTCTTTTATTTTATCAAAATGAAGTTTTCACGTTTTGTATTTAATTTTATTAATCTTATATTTAAATGATTTTATAATGATTTTTATTCATTAATATATATTTATTAAATTATTCTTATATGACTATTTTGAGTGATTCTGAAATAGTAAAGTTTTTAATTTTCTGAAGTTTTCACTTATTTTCGTCAATTATTTTCTCCTCCTTTTCTCTCACATTTCTCTTCTTGCTAATCTCTTCCATTAGAAACCTTTAGGATAATTACTCGTTAATATTTGATCTTTGGTCCTCGTGTTGATAAAAATAAATTTTTGTGTCATGAGACAACTTCAGTGAGATTCAATTAAAATTAACAGAGTTCTAATCACAAGATAAGGATAAAATTTGTTTCGTAAAATATGAACATTTTTGTCATCCTTATCCTAAATCAAGAAAATGAGGACAATCGAGAACATAATCTAGACCGTCTATCCAAAAATCCAATTATTATCCTTGTTCCAGACCAATCCCAAATCACCTTCGTAAATTGGAAACTTCATGCAAAATTCAAGAGATGGTATTTTAAGTTTTTTTTTATGTAGAGTTTTGTCCGAAAAAAGAATATCTCAATTGTAGAGATTGAAAATTTTATTATTATCAAAATTTAGGGACGAGATAATTTTTTTCAACAGTAAAAATATAGAGGGGACCAAAAGTTAAAAACTATAGGGTAATTTTCCCAAAACTTTTTATGTGTCTATTCACCGCACATCAACATAGTATATTTATTTAGTCTTTCAATTTTAAAAATAGTTTGAATCACACTCCACGAGGAAAATTTACCATCCAAAAAAATGTTAAAATATTTGTTCGTGCATCTTGCAGCTAAATAGTAAAATAACTTTTTAAAATAAATAGCATGGCCTCCGTGAAAAAAAAAAATTATGCCATCAGATTCAGTTTTGAGATTTAATATTTCAAATTAGTATTAATATATTTTAATGAAATTTTAGCATGGTTTTGAATACCGACCCGGAGGTTGACCCGGAAATGGGTCCATATCTCGGGTCGACCGGTCAGACTGGCCATATCTCTAGTCCGACCAAAATTTTTTTTCTTCTTATTTTAGTGTAATTTATTGAAATATATAGGTAAATAGATTATTTGGATTTAAAAAATAATATATATATATATATACAAAATTCCAGTCAGACCGCCCAGTTTTTAGCTAAAAACAACCCGGACTTGTGCCCGAAATGCGGTCCAACCGGTATTTTAAAACAATGAATTTTAGTACCCAAAACAAGTAAAGAAAAGGGCACCACCCTTGGCTCGCCAAAAAGCTCCTTCCTCTTCCTTGCGCTTTCCCCAAATTGAACCAACTTCAACTCTCCCGGTTTTTCCTTTAGTTGCGGGGGTTCACGACTAGGAAACCAAACGACAAGTCACCCGAGGCCATGGATTTGTTGGCGACCGAAGCTTTTCCTGTGTTACAGCAGGTAAGGAGACTGAGGTTTTGCTAAACCCTAGGTCTTTTTCCTTGTTGAGTTTTTCTCCTGTGCTTCGATTCTATCCAAAAATCATCTCTTTTTAGTTATTTGAAAGACTAGGGTTAGCATTGGTTTTTGTCGAGTGGAAGAATCTGTGCGCTCGTGGTTGAGATTCCGGGTCGAGGTGATTGGGTTCACATTGTTCGGGCATAGAGAATTGTACATCCCCAGTTGTTGCGCGGTGGTTGAAGCTCCGGAGTTTGAGTTGTTAGATTTTGTTGCCTTTGAACTTTGAAGCTGTATTGAACATACCGGTGATTAATGATAGTTTTGTTTCGAAAATAACTTTACATCCCCGTGACATTTTCTAGCTTATACTTGGATATCTATTTTCTCTTAGGTGTATATTTGGTAACAAATTAGCAGTACGACCCCCTATATTAATTAATTTGCATCAGTGCATCTCATTAACATTTTGTTTTCGGTGTTCGTGTGGAGAAAGATCCTACTAGTGAGTTAATATTGGAGCTCTTTTATGCTTCAAGACCTTTATGTTTGGGTTCAAATCTGCTCTATTTTTAAAGATAAAAATGAAAAAAAAAAATCAATTAGGTCTTGGGCTTTTGAATAATGTAAGCTAAATCTTTTTTTTGTGTGTGTGTGTGTGTGTGTATGGATTTGTTGTATATATATTTTATGGTTGTTACCTTTCAAATCTCTCTTAACAGGAAGTACTTGTAGAGTTTCGTGCTGGTAAAATGAGTATGGAAGGAAAGACAGTTGTCCCAGATGCGCGCAAAGGGCTTGTTCGCATTGTGAGGGTAAGTCAATTGATTTCTTCATTGCTGCACGTCACATGAACATTCTCAATTTACTGAGAAAATTTGCATCCTATCGTCAAATGTGTCATTAGTTTGATGTACCTTGAATGCTATGTTACACTTCTGCATATAATAATTATATGTTGCTTGCCAGTTGTTCTGATTTTGTTAATTAATTTTCTCACTTTTACCAGGGGGAGGAAGGATTGGTGCATTTCCAGTGGCTTGATCGTTCTCGAAATGCTATTGAGGATGTATCCTACCATTCTGTTTTGGGTATTTTGTTATAAACATCATTCATCATGCTACCATTCCAGATTGGCAATATTTTCCTGCTTGCAGCTAGTGCATAAAGTAACACTTGCGTTACCCGTGTCTTCGTAGTCCATAAATTTATCTGTTGGTAGATTATTATCCTTTTTCCTTGACAAATTTTACTAGGATCAAATAATTTTCCCAGACGAGGCAGTTTTTGAGAAGGTAATTTACATCTCGTGTATTCGACATCTTTTTAATCATGGAGAATGTCATTGACTTGTAAATATGGTTACTCTTTCTTTCAGGTGAATCAAGCTTCAGGCCGGGTGTACATTCTGAAGTTCAGTACAGATGACCGGAAGTTTTTCTTCTGGATGCAGGTTCAAATGGCTTGTTTTGCTTGTTCTTTTGTTGCAATTCATATAGAAACTTTGTTTTGAAAAGCTTTTAAATTGTTTGCAGGAGCCTAAATCTGAAGATGACTCACAGTTTTGCAGCTCTGTTAATTATTATATCAACAGACCGTTAGGTATTTCTGTCATCACTTATTTTGGTCTGGGACTGTGAACTCTAGTTTGTCTTTTACTGGTCAGAGCATCGAGTTTCTAGCTGACATTGGTACTTTTGTAAGGGTTATGGTTCTTATCGATCTTTGATGTTACTGCTGTCATCTTCATTTTAGCACTAGCCTTTGGTCCTGCATCTGTGTTTTGTCCTTCATAAAGCTCTTAGCATTTGTTATTTTCTGCAAAAGAATTGTTCTTCTTTTGTCATCCGCACTTTCTTGGTGACTCAAATGTCAATTGTTTTCCTATATCACTTGCGGTTGTTTCATTGATAAATGTGTTTCTTTTCTTGTTTGAACTTCTTTAACAGAAGTTTGTCCTTGTCCCCTTGGGACTTCTATCTGGTGACTGATAATAATAGCAATATTGATCAGCTATAACTGATAATTGAAAGTCCTTTTCATGGATTAACAATTTTGTTTCTTGACAGATGAAGAAGAGCCGGAATCTTCAGCTCCTTTACAAGTATCCGAAGACATTCTTGAGGATGATATCTCATCAAGGTAGCTAATCTGTCAGAAAAAAATTTGTTTCAAACTTTTTTGTTGTGCCTATTTGATTACATGTGTTCTATGTCATCTCCTGTCTTGAGAATCCATGATCAAAAGGAACAAGGAGTTCAACATGTTCTTTTCCAGTCGCAGAAATAAATTGAAGTTGATAATCTCGATCGACATTGCCAATCTGCAAATTTGAAGTTGTATTTGATGGGAGTATCTTGTTTCTCCTTTATTTGAGGATTGATCAATTGAACCTGTTTCAAAAGTCTCCGCACTTTATCATAAAGGAGACTTATTTTCTGATTTTTACCATCTGGTTATTTGAATAGAATGGTTATGTTAAAGTTGTCTATGTCGAGGGTCATCAAAAGAGGTGCAGGTGCAATTTTCTGAATGTTTGAACCTCTTCGGATTTCCTGAAATTGAGTTACCTTAGTGCTAGTAACATGAATTGGTTAACCGTTTCGTTTTTGTGGATGTAAGTTTGGATACCCGATTAAGATGGATTTTACTGGTACGTTGAAGACTTGCCAAGTTCTTTATCTTCAAATGCACTCTGATTGTTTGTCTAGTTGTTTCTCTCTTTCAAAAGAGCAAACATTTTATTTGAACAGTCCACTTCTTGCTGTAAAACATGTTGATAGTTAGTCTATTTGATCCTTTTACTTGCCCTAATATGGAAATCAATTGTCAGCTACTTCAATCCAACAGGTGAAATGTTTTCTTGTTATTGTTCTTGAGCTGTGGTGTTCTTATCAGAAGATTATGTTAATTTTTGCCTTTGGCAAAATATTTCAGAGCTGGAAACATAGTAGTCCCAAGCATTGGTACAGAAGCAATGAGTGAAGTAACCTCTTCTTCAGGACCTGTTAGATTGGAGGACTTGCAGAGAATATTGAGCAGCATTGAACCTGGGGGTAAAGAGTTCTCAACCCATTGAGCATTATTATCTTAGATTTACTTCCTCCTTGTTACTCTTTGCCTAACCAAATCTGAGACAACTCTACTATTGGATAAAATGTTGCAGATAGTGTTGAAGATCCTGATGGAGGTGAGTCGTAGTTCATCTCTATGCTTTTCCTTGTAGGATTTGAGGGTCGTGCTCGGTATAAGCGATGGTTTTCTTTTTATGCAATCCAAATTGTTTATGCTTATTAAAGAAGTAGAATATCAGTTTTATTGAAAACCCGATGAGTCAAGTCATGTTTCTTTTCCTTATTATGGTGGACCTCTAGTAGTCGTTGAGGTAGTGAATACTACTTGGCTTGTGCATTGTTTGATGAACACAAGGATGAAAAGATTATTGAATAAACTAGATGCACCATGCAAAGGTCCTACTTGGCTAGAACCTGCATTAGTTGGCTCGACGGGTGTCCGATATCAGATGGTTGCACACCTTCTGTGATTGCTGTGAAACCGAACATAAACGGCATGTTGTTTTATATAAGAGTTACTTCCATCTATGAGATGAGTATCAAAGTGCAGTTTACCATATTTAGCTTTGGTTACCATTGTACTAATATTTAGCATAACTCCCTTTTCAAATAATATATATTCCAATCTTTAAGTCAAATATATTCACTCTTGTTGAGTTAGGTATGGGGCTAGGTGACATTCTGAAGCCCGATTTGATAATGCCACTGATTGGGACACTGCCTTTGGAAGAGAGATTAGCTTCATACTTACCCGAGGTATATCTGATACTCACTATCTTGGTCCACTTGGGTCCTGGATAATTGCTCATAAAGAGAGAATTATGACATTCGTAGGGACCTTGGACCCCGGATGATATCTTAGAGTTGTTGCAAAGTCCGCCATTCCGTCAACAAGTCGATTCTTTTACCTATGTGAGTGACCTCAAGCTAAACCGTCTCACGTCTCAGATTCTCGACTGTTATTCATGGCACTAAATCTTGTATTGTGTTTCTGTCGAAGGTACTCCGCACCGGACAAATAGATTTGTCTCAGTTTGGCGTTGACCCTAGTAAATGTGAGTTCTCCGCAAATAGAGAGCTTCAAGTAAAGTTGATCATCTTATTGATATTGTGACTTGTGAGTACACTAATAATTGTTCTCTCTTTTGAGATTGCAGACAAGCTTTCTGTGTCGTCATTTCTGGAGGCGCTTGAAGATTCGGTATCAATGACGTCCGATGAACTGAGGCCGGATGACAATGACAAAAAGTCCGAGCCTTGTACTCGCGGCGACAACATGGATGAGAGTTAGTAGCGGATGTTTATTGATTAAGAGGAGAGACATCCATAAGTTCTTTGCTTATATGTTCCCTACTAGAAATCAGAAATTTGAACAATGGATTCTGTCGTTGTACCAACCAAAGTTCCAATTGATGTTGGCGTACAAGTTCAAAAAATCTCAAATTTAGAATGCATTGAGATCAATCATTGTAGTTTAATTGAAATTTGGTTGGAGAAATTCACTTACATCAAATGTTTTATTCAATTGAAATGTGAATTAATTTGTCGAGTAAATATTAGATATTAGTTGGTATGTAAAAATGTCCATGTAGAGACGCTTCAAATATTTAGCTTGGTATATTCATCTCATTGCCAACTTGTAGAAAGTCATAGATAGATGACTAAAAGAGCTTTTAACTTGTGAGCATTGAGATTCAAATATGAAGGATTATTGAAGAGTTCCGCAAATAAATATAATAATCATTTTGGTCATCCCTAGGCGTTTACTAGCATATGTACCATAGAAAAACAAGATTTACATTCTCGACTACTGAGAAAGAGGCCACCTAATTGATCTTTGCCAACAATCGCAATTTGTTGAAAATTATTGGAAAAACACGTTTTCCAAAAATTCACATCTAATTGCTATATAGTTTGCATTTAATGTCACAAAGTACTTTAGTTATAGTTTGGTAACGGAACATAACACATGATACTGATATGTATCTCACCTAATATTTAACTTTGTATCTTCCAAATTATTACAGGTATATGCTACTCTCCGTGGCCATAATTAATTTATCACTAAATTTTTTTTGAAAGAATATTAATTCTGATAAAGATATTGTCACATTTTTACAATTGTCCTAATATCTTGTTCTATACAGAACATCGAAAACGTTGTAATCAGCAACTTTAAAAAAACGAAGGACTTTGAGCTCGAATAAAAAAAAATTCGACCAAATTCAAAAAGAATGTCCTTTTGAGCTTAATATATCTGGACAGATGGATTGATGCATACACCTCATATATCTGGACAAAAATTGAAAGGATCACTCGATTCAAATGTTTTAACAGAAGCAAAAGCTCAACAAATATATGTTCATACTCACAAAAAAATTTCAGTGACTTGTAAATATTTAATGAAATAATGCACAAACATCTCAAACAGAATACTGAATTATAAGGACTAATATTTAGCTTTGCGAACGAGGTACATGATGTTGAGAGTTGTGTAAGTTCTAAAGTACAAACATGAACCACTAAAAAGGAAATTATTCAATCTTCTGTAATTATCATATTCTAATGAGCTAGTATCAACAATGTTGCATTCAATTGACAAAAATACTGTCATAAAATAGAGAACATCAAAAAGAAAAAATATTGTTAGAAGCGATAATACATACTTTACAGTTATACAGAAAATGCAAATCTCCTACAAAAAGATTGAGGCTGATGTATTAGTTGTCATATAAATTACACACAAAAAAATGAACGAGTATAAAAAAGATGTTGATCCAAAAATACATGGTGAATGTAATGATGCTATATATGTATAAGTTTTAATGGTTATTTTTTTGTTGTTATACTTTTTTAATGTAATTTTTTAATTTATAATGTAATATGATATTAAGTTAATATAAATTTTGTATTTTGTAAAATATTTTTTCTTATTTTTGAATTAATTTTTATATTTTTTTATTTATTCAAAAATATTTTTTAATTTAATTTAATTAAATGTAGAAAAAATATAATTGACATTAAAAGAAAAATATAATAAGACATTGATGTGAGGGAAAAGCTGAATATATGGTCGAAACTAACGTGAAAAAAAATTCACCAGAGGCGCAGCTGCGTATGCAGCAAAATCCGAGGAAATATAAATGGCAGAGTAGGACGCAGAACATTCGAAAGGAAAATAGAAACAGTGCAATGTGATATTAGGGAGCTAAATAGAAAATTGTCTAGAAAATAATCTCGGCTGGTTAAATCAGTTAATCAAAAAATCCAAATTTTATTTATTTTTTTCAAAATTTTGATTTGTGATGATTAATTTATGTGGAAATTATTTCTCATACATTATTTTTTATAAATAAAATTGTATCATAAATTCATAATTATGAGTTGCACCTAAATACCTAATCATTTCAAGGAAAATTTAGACCCTTCTTGTACTCTAGCTTAAGTGACCACAAGTAGTATTATTCGATATTATTGTGGTCAATATTTTTTTTACAAGTTCTAATTGAATTGCCTAGACAATCCTTTTTTAATGGAAGTCTGGAACTCCATGTAGCAATTTGTATTTTTTTAAGACCATATGCGGTAGTATTTCTGAAATAACCTATTTCAGTCATTCCCATAATATTTAATTAATTTTCATTTATCCACCTCAATCAATTCTACTACACTCAATTTTTTATTCACACCAACAATTCTATCTCAACTCATCCCCTACTAATTAAAAATTAATATATCTATCATTCACATCATCAATCTAATTAACTTTAATTTTTTAATCCACATATTTTCTAATTTTATTTTGTAAACTTATAAAAAAAACTTAATATTCGTTAATATAAATTTCGTACTTCGCATTAAATTATTAATTTTGTAAATTAACAAAATTATAGTTTTTGTTAAAAAGTATTAAATTAACAATACTTCAAATTATATAGATAATGCAAAATGATAAATTACAAATGTAAATAATGCTAATTAAAAATTAACTATGATTTCCAAATTTTTGCCAAATACGCTCAATGAGATCAATTTTGAGAGCATTATGGAAGTTCTTCCCTATCACTCATATAACTAACTGAGTTGCTAATTTGTTCAGTGGAGAACTCTGGAAGTTGTCAATCATCTTCGTCATCTTGTCTCGGTGTATCATTAAGAAATTCTGCTAGATCATAATAACAAATATATGTATCTTGTTCATCCTCTACAATCAAATTGTGTAATATGATACAAGCCGTCATGATTCTTCCCATTTATCTTTGTCCTAAAAAAGACATGGACATTTGAAGAAAGCAAAACGAGTTTGTTGTACTACAAATGCTTGCTCAACATCTTTTCTACAAGACTCTTGAGCTTGAGCGAACAACTTAAGTTTTTGAGTTACTGGAGATATAATTGACTTGACAAACACATTCCATGTAGTTTCTCTCTAACGACCACTGATGTTGTAACTCACTTTCGGACTCCGACCTTCTAATATATCATTAAAAATAGGAGATAAGCACATTAATATTATTGCACGTATCTGGTGTTCCAAAGAAAGTATGCCAAATTCATAAGTCATATGATGCAACAGCTTCCAGAATGATTGTTGCCTTCCCACTCCTCCATGCATATTGTCCAATCCATATAGTAAGATAATTTTTCCATTGCCAGTGCATGTAGTCAATACTTCCTATCATGTCTAGGAATCCATGTTTTTCAATGACATGGAGCAATCTTACGAAGTCTTATTCATTGAACTTCCTTAGGTATTCGACACCAAAGAAAAAAATTACATTATTGACAAACTTCATGACAGCTTGCCTAGTTATTGATATACCTATTCTTAGGTATTCATCAACAACATCATATGTTGTCCCATAAGCTAATATCCTCATAGTAGCAATACACTTTTGGATTGCTAAAAATGCTTGTTTACTAATGATATTTCATCTCTATTGGAAATATTGATCAGACACTTACTACTTCAACTATTTGGAAGAATAATGGTCTCTGCATATGAAACCAATGTCGAAAGAGATTAGGTCCTTATGTTGGCAATTCGGCGAAGTAGTCAACCATCAATTGTTCCTCCCTAACTTGTTATTCCCTATTTAGGATTCTCCGTGGATGTGGAGTACTTACTTTTCTCTCATTTTGTGTAGCTCTATTAACATACAACTCCTCGAGTATGTGATCTATTTAAATATTTTGGTTATAGATTCTACCTACCCATTCATTATACTCTCTATTGAGTGAATCATCAAAAATTGAATCAGAGTTAGAACTAGAATCAGAACTGTGAGACATAATTTTGGGTGTTGATAGAGTATAGAGTGGATAGAAAAAGGATATATTTGATTAAATAGCATTAGATTGAGAATATTAAGTGGAAGAAAGAAGGTTGGGTGGAAAGGAAAGTAAGGTAGAATAATGTTAGGTGGAGGACAAAGTTAGGTGCGAAAGAAAGTTGGGTAGAATAATGTTAGGTCAAGGACAAAGTTAGATGTGAAAGAAATTTGGGTGTAATAATATTAGGTCGAGGATAAAGTTAGATGTGAAAGAAAGTTGGGTGGAATAATTTTAGGTAGAGGACAAAGTTAGATGTGAAAGGAAGTTGGGTGGAATAATGTTAGGTGGAGGATAAAATTAGATGTGAAAGAAAGTTAGGTGGCATAATGTTAGGTGAAAGATAAAAAAATGAAAAAACTTAATATCAAATTACATAAAAGTACATATATTATGATAATCTTAAGCAGAACTGACATAAAGTGCATAAATTACAACAATATTAAACAAAAATTACATGGAAATAAAGCATTTATTTTCCATACAAAATGGACATTAGATGGCATTTCATCTCTTCATTTTATGGGGAGAGGTGTTCTTTCGCAGTTAGTGTATTTAATATGTTTAGTCCATTTGTTTTATTTTCATCTTCATTTATTTCACTTTGACTTTTTTGTTGCCTTTCTATTCTACTTTGGTCCCTTAGTTTTTCGACCTCTATTCTCTTGTTTATTATTTCCATCTCCATTTCTTGGGTCATTAGCAATGCTCATATTTTAATTGCAACTTTATCATCAATAATCTTTTCCTTTTCTATCCTTTTTTTAGCCGCATCTCTACCCATATGATACACCATTGAAGATGATCTGCTACCTGGAGTATTCGAATTAGAGGAGATTGAATGATTGCCTCCATCAGTTAATCTAGATCTTTTGAACTTTCACCACTTTCTTCAAAGTCCTGCTCAACCTCCGGAGGATAATAAGTAGCATCGTGTTGTACATCCAAACTTTACTTTAGATGTTTGCACATAAATTTATTAAACACAATCAAGTCAGAAAATTTGACGTTTGTCTTACTTGCGTATAGTGACTGTGCTTCTCGCTCTACGTTAGTCATGCTCATTCCATTCTATTTTCTCCCAAGCACTTCCTTGTATGCACAACCCACTTTTATGCATTTGTATTATGTCATCTGTAACGACCTTTCATTTACTCCATATTTCTTTCTCCTATTTCTTCTAGTTTTTCAGCTTTAGCTTCATTGTACAAGGTGCTCACATATGCGTAGAGTGAAGAACCTTTCTAATTTTTTTCATTATGTCCTCTTTAACATTCCAACTAGTTGCTCACAACCTTTTTGGATGTGTAGTAGGTTGTGAACAAATTTTGAGACATTTTGAGGGCTATAATGTTCATGTATAGGAATTTGGGAAAAATTTGGCAAAAATTAGGAGAAATAAAATAGTTGCGAGTCTTGAAACTCTTTTGAATTTGGGAAAGAAGGATTGTAAAATCTTTTAAAATTTGGAGAGTTAGGATTGTTTGCATTCATAGTAAGAAAACAAAGATAGAAATTTGGTTTAGGTGTGAAATTTTAGGTTGGTATATGGAGTCTATTTATAAGGAGTAAAAAAATTATTTGTAAATTATTTCTTTTTTAAAAAACAATAGATATTTATTAAAAAATTCACCTCAAATTTTGTCTGTTTAAAAATATTATGTGAACAAATAATATTGCAATAAGTATAAGTATACGAAGTAGGATATAAAGTCAGATTACAAAAACAAAAAAACTATAGCCCATTCTTATGGGCCCCACCTACCCCACCCGCCCACAATTACCAGGATGGCTCTCTATCCATGGTCACCTGGTTTTTACCGTATGACCCCCTACACTACCTATCCTTTCCCAGCTCGAGGATGCCATTACTTATGGTCTATGCAAGTAACTCAGACCTATCAACAAATAGAGTTACAGATCATCATGCATACCAAGTTGCCTATGAGAGATCTTTTGTATGAATTCACGTCATGCTCACGAATCGTCCGCATAGCATGTGGTGATTTGGCTGCGCAATGTTTTTGAAAATGTTTTTAATTAATTTTAAAAATATATTTTTTTGAGATTTAAAAAAAATATTTAAAAAATATTTTATATCATTTTTCACTATTTTCTTTGAAACAATTTTTTTTTTATTAATTTAAAAAAATTATTTGTATATAATTATCTAATTTATGTAGTTTATGTTGAGTCGAAAAATTTATTTGAAAAAAAATCATTTCTGAATTTTATAAATAGATATAATTCTCATTTCATTATTTCTCATCACTAGTTACAAACTTTCTCTCATATTTTTATAACCCTCTCATATAGTACATTTTATCTTAAATTCAGGCTTAAATAGTGGAGGTGATTCTCATTTTGATTCAGAAAAATACTATGCAAAACTATTTAAAACAATATCAAGTCGACGTTGAAGCTGATTTTGCACGTTACGTAGCCACAAAGAAGAAGAAAAAGTAGGCAAAACGTGTTGAGTTAGACGCTCAGCACCAAGTCAAAGGCATGCTATCAAAAGGGATCAGTGAGTTAGTGATGAACGATTGGTGAATGACTACTTTACTGATAACTGATGAGAGGTTGTTTTGACACGCCTCCGATGCAATATAGTTTATGAAGTAGAGTTATCGAACCCACAGGGATTGAGTGATGCCTTACTCGGCTTACTTACCAAATTTTAGGAATTTTATGACTTTGCTTCTTTAATTTGGTTTAGGTGACTTAGCAAACTAACATACATAAAATAACAACAAGATCAATTTAAATCATGCAAGATCACACAAAAATACAAGGTATATATCAACTAAAAACAAGAGTGGTGTGATGCCTAAGATCACTTAAGTGAACTAATGGTTAGTTGGGTTTATTTAGCTCATGTCATGATCCGGGTGTTTTAAGGCAACGGATCCATGCTCTCGCACAAGATCAATCTAAGTTGATCTTTACCTAGGATTAAGTGAGCTCGATGTGCTCTCGCCCCCACGAGTCACTTAATCCTAACTAAACAACAACTATAAATATCACCCGTTTGGATAACCAATCACCAAGTGAGATTCTCATCTCACGAGGTAACGGATTTACAAGTTAGACGTTCGATCACGTCTTTCTCCTCTCGGTCTCAAGACTTGATTATTATCTTAGTTCTAGGTGATCAAATTAGACTAAGCATTAAGCCCTTTAACTTATACATGATCCTTAACATTTTTACCCATTTTAAACCATTAGAAAGTTTAGGCTTTCAAAGCATCACACCACTTAGTAACTACTCACACATGTTTAAACAAAACTTGAACATAAACATACTTAATACATAAACATACTTATCATTCATTTAATTTACATAATCAAGCAAGGAAAGCATGAATGGAAAAGGCAAGAGAGGTTTACAAATTCCAAGCACAAGCTTGGTTCTTCTTTTTCTTCTTCTTCTTCCTTCTCCTTCTTTTCCTTCTTTCTTTCTTCCTTTCTTTCTCTCCTTCCTTTGGTACGTTTTTTTCTCCTTGCCTTGGCTGCCCCCTTTTGTTTTCTTAACTCACATAATAATCCTAAGTCATATTACAAGCCAAAATTAACTTAACAACTAATTCTTTTACAAATATCTTAACAACTCTTCCATCCATGTTTCTAGCTTTAGGACTTAGCAACAACAAGTTAAAAGAAGTGTAGCCATCCTTGTTCCCTTCAAGTCACAGCCATATTGAGTCATCTTATCCTCACAAATTGGCAGCCACGGATTTGGGCCAAGAAGCCTAAAGTTGGCCCAAATAAACTATCAAGTTTGGCCCACTCGGACAGAATCGGCCCATGATATTGGATCAAGCGGTTTCCCAACTTATACGACGAAACAGAAGACGCCCTTTGGACATGTTATAGATACTGATGTCTTCTTTTCAATGTCGCTGACGGCGCATTAATCCGACATTGGACGGGAAAGTTATGAATTTTTGAGTAGCAAGAGGTCAAGTCTGACGCCCTCCACGAATAGCTACGGTTTAGACCATTTCTTGCAACATTTTGCCTTGTCGAGTCCGTCATGCTTGCTTCCTCGAGGTCTTGGTCGTGCCTCCTTAGATAATTGTCCATAAAGCTCCTAAAAAGCAAGAAAACATAAGAAAAGCAAACAAACACGACAAAAGAACAGAATGTACAAAAACAAGACAAAGACATAGAAAACTCGTAAAAATGATAAGTAACAAACGCTAAATTTACACTAAAATGTACATAAGTAATGAGTGTTTTTGACACTCATCAATAACCCAACAAATAATGTTGATATATTTCGGCACATCTTTCGCATGCTGAGACATGTATTCCTTCGCATTATGGAGACGGTAGGTGTTGATGATACATATTTTCAGCAAAAGAGGGATGTAGCCGATAAAGTTGGAATATCTATATTGCAGAAAGGTACTACACCAATAAGGGTGCTCGCTTATGAGACATCAGTAGATTTTATAGACGAATATATTAGAATTGGAGAAACAATTACAAGAAAATCGTTAAAGAAGTTTGTAGAAGGCAGCCTTGGATGTTTTGCTATAGAGTTCTGAGAAGGCTCACTGAAGCCGATCTTGCAAGATTACTAACAATTGAACCCTTTTCTCATATACTTCACATCAAAGCATCCAATGATGCATTTTACGAACTTCTTCGAAGATTCCATTATTAGTGTTTCACCAATCCTCAAGAACTCATTCACGAAATTAGCTGATGTATTATAGGCAAGCACCCACATTGTTATAATACATTTCCGCAATGTGGACAATCTAAGTTTACCTGTCGCATCATTATTTTACTAAAAATATAGATCGACAATACTCACCGCCTCTACAATTTGAAAGAACAAAGGTCTTTGCATGCAAAACCTACATCAGAACATATGATCATTATATGTTGGATGCTTGCCAAAATAGTCGTTCACCAAGTGTTCATCACTAACTCCTCGATCTCCAAGAAAGATGATTATCAAAAAATGAGAAGATCATAAAATATGAGAGGAGAGTGTGTGAATTGGTGAGAAAAAATAAAATGAGAATAATCTCTATTTATAAAATTTTAAACGATTCTTGATCAATTAAATTCTTCGGGTCATCGAAACTACATAAATTAGAATATTAAATATAAATTTTTTATTAGAACTCAACGGCACAAAATGGTATAAATATTTTTTAAAAAAATCAAAAAATATTTTAAAACTGCATGGCAAAAACAATTACTCGGATTAAACAAGACGCGCCATGTAGGTAGAGTGCCAGCATAGCGGAGGAATAAAAATGCTTTCCTTACACGTGAGACTTAGGGATGGCGATGGGTAGGGTCGGGTAGGGTATTAGTACGACCCTACCCATACCCTAGTTTAAAAAGTCAGACCCATACTCTACCCTAAACCCTTAAATTTTTTCATTACTAGATTCATACCCTTACCTTCAGGGTCCGTAGGGTCTATAAGGTCTTATAGGGTCCGACCCTCGAATTAAATACAATATATTTTTTAATACAAATTTTAATTTTATATATAAATTTTAACTAAATCATACCCTACCCTCAATCCTACCTTTAAATGTAGGCATGGTCTATATTATACCCTATACCCAGTCAAAATCAACAGATCCTTGACTCACGGAATAAGAATAAGGTCTGACTCGCAGGATATGGACATTTCCATCCCTAGTGAGACTATGCGGGTATCAATTTAGAGTCAAGACTCCCATCCACGTCACCACATGGAGAGCGTACGCTCGACCATTGGTCTTAGGTTTTGACCACATGAAAGTTCTATTGTTTTGAACTATATGTAGATTGAACTAGTAATACAATAAGGTTGATCGAGAGTAAGAAATTTGGGTAACACTTTATTGTTCCTTTGATTTATTTTAAAAGTTTAACTGGTTGATTTGTTCTATTGTTGATATGATTTTATAGTGCACTTAGTCATCAACCATGCTAGTTATGGATCAGTTTGACCTTGACCCTTTTTGGGTAATATAATCAATAATCTTCTTAATATAACATTTTTCCCTAGACCTAAATTTGACCAATGTACAAAAATCAACTTGATCTGTTTATTTTTTGTAGTGCATTAATATAAATAAATTAGTACCTCAATAGATTAATATTCTTCATAATGCAGTGTTGTTTCATTGTCCCAATCCGGACCAAATAATTTTGATAATTTAAAGAAATTATCATATATTTGTGGAGACCTCTGAGTAAGTATAAGTAAAGAAATATAGACTTGATTTTTTCTTTATTGTTGCATTTTATTTATTTTAAGAAAATTAATGATTTTTTCTTTATGGTTTCCGGAGTTCCCAAAAGGGTACACTTGATAACGCAAGACATATCACTTAAAAAATGATGGCACACTTCATAACTACCATCTTTCTAAAATATTAGGACAAATTACTAAAGATATCCTGTATATGGTTAAATATACGCTTTAGTCTCTCATTTTTGGTAAGTAATTTTTTTTTCCTTCCCTGTGTTTGGTTTTATTATACACGTGAATTCCTCTTTAATGCAATATAAATAACTTAGTTACCTATACCACAAATGTAAATACATAAATACATAAATTACTCACTTTCTTTCCCTCCTCCGCCGACCGCCACTTCCTTTTACCTCAGCTTGTGATTTTTCCGGTCAGCAACCATAGACGGAGAGAGATGAGATAAATCTTCATTCCCAATTTTGAATTACGGCTCACCATAATAGATAGATCAACACAGGGACGACGGGCGCCACCAGCTTCGAGCCCTCCCCTGCCCACACAAATTAAAAAGGGGGAAAGGTGCAAAAAAGGGGAAGCGCGGATTTTTTAATATATGTATATGTGTATACCATTTTCACTATCGAGCTAATTTTTTTTAAAAAAAGTTTTAAATTTTTTTTTGAGATTTTTTTAAAAAATTTTGAAAATAATTTTATAATGTATTGAATATTTTTAATATTTTTAATGTTTATAAAAATATTTATATTTATTAATTCAATTTACGTTATTCAATTTATGTAATTTGATATAATTGTTTAATTGAAATATATATATATGTAATTATGTAAATTTAGTTGGAAAAATGTAGTTTTAGTTTGAATAAAGTAATTATGTAATTTTGGTTGTAATTTGGCAAAATTATGTAATTACATAATTGTGTGCATATATATAACTTAATATAATTATATAATCTGACAAAAATTTGTGTAACTTAATATAAATTCTAACCCTAAATACTAAATTCTATATTTTATGTATTTAAAATTCAAATCATTTATAAGTTTTTTAATTTTGTAATCGATTATGTAATTTAATATAATTATATAAACCATAGGAGGACTCACTGGAATAGTTGGAAAAAATTATGTAAATCAATGTAAACCATAAATCATAATCCTGAAAAGTAACTTCTATGTATTTGTTCAAATTATTTATAAAATTTTCAATTTAATTATGTATTTTGCAATTCCATGTATTTTTTTTGTTCGGAATTAATTTTAATATTTTTAAATTTGTTTAAATTATATCTGAATTTAATATAATTAATAGTATTTTAAAAAGAAGGAGAGTTGACATAAATGTAGTGGGTGTTTGGTTGGATGATAAATACTTATCAGCCAATATTTTGGTGTTTGGTGAATTAAAAAAAATAACTATTGGAACCTAAATATTAATTTTTCCAATAGCTAGAATTTATAGTTGTTACATTTAACTGATGGCTATTACAATATCAAATTACTAAATAGTGTTCGATTCAGATAATTCTTAATTAAATATTAAATTAAGATGAACACTTTTTTTAATTGGCGAAAACATAGATATAAATACTAAATATTATTATATAAAATATTAAATTCAGAGGGGCACTTTTTTTATTGGCAAAAATATAAAAATAAATACTAAATATTACTATATTAAATATTAAATTAAGAGAGACATTTTTTTAATTGGCGGAAGTATAAAGATAAATAATATGTACTATATTAAATATTAAATTAAGAGAGACACTTTTTAATTAGAAAAAGCATAAATATAAATAATATGTAATATATTAAATATTAAATAATGATGTTTATTAGTCAATTACCCTTATAAATAATTTTATAGTTTAAGAGCAACAACCAATGCTAGTTTACCAAATACTTTTGCAAAATCAGCTATCAACTATCAACTGAGTACTATCAGCCAATAGCTGATCAGCTAACAACTAACAGCTAACAGCTAAATTTCATCAGCCGTACCAAACAGACCCGTAGTGTAGAAAAAAATTGAATTGAAGAACATAAATTGGCGTGAAAAAAATATAACAAAAATGAAGAGAGCTACTACCGTGGAGGCCCTTAAATCGGACGTATTTTGTTTCCAAGTCAAAGGGGGCCCAAATCCCCCGTAGCCAAATGGGTCAAGAAGACAAGAAGTAAATGGCGCCACTCTTTTTTAAACATTTTCGTGAAAGGAAATTTTGTTATTTATTAACCAATCGCAACCAACGACAAATTAGATCAACCCCTCGACGAACGAATCAGGATCTTGAAGATTTACTGGAATTGGCTTTGATTAGTTATAGAATCGGATCATTTTTAAGTCCTCATTGTTAAAAAAGATGGGGACATTTTTGACTCCTCATTTTTGAGACCTCATTAAGTTATAGATTAATCGGATCATACTAAATCTTATTTGAATTTTTGAAACAATATTTTTTAATTTTCTTACTAAACCTAACATCAAGCCCATGGGTTGTCACGATCTCAGACCTCCGGTTACAAAGTTAAAAAATGTGATGTAGCAGGACACGTATGGAACAAAAACGATATAGTATTGTTTCGTTAATTTGCAAGAACAATGAGAAAAAAAACATGACGAGGAAGGAAAATCGTAAGTCTTTATTTATCAAAATCAATCAATTTTTTAAAGGTAAACTTATACACTGTTGTCAAGGCTCAAATTTTATACTTTATTGAATCTACAATTTCTTTTACCGTTAGACTACAAGTCATTTGATTCAATCTCGTCCTCTTCACTAGGGTCGTAGAAAACCCGTGTCAAAGATGGGGTCATTCAACTTCGACATAACATTTGGTGGTACCAACACACACTTGGGTGGAGTGGCAAGGGCTCCTCCCAGCTTAATTGGGGTCGAGTGTTCGATTCTCAAGGTATGCAATCGTGTTAAATATTGTGATGGTACAGCTTTGCCGCCCTCAGGAGTCCTACCCGGCTGGATCTACCAGGGTTGACCTGTCCTCAATTTATAAGGAATACCACCCCAAGCGCTCCAAGCATTTGCCCACCATTTTATTCGACAAAAAAAAAACATAACATTTGGTGGTGTGGTGGTGGTGTTGCGTCGTTTGGTGGTGGTAATCAAGGCTTGTGAGTTGTCACCTCTTTAAACTTCACTATTTTTCAAATTTGATCGACTTCGAATCAAATTTTTGACAAATCGAATTAGAAAATAATCAAATCAAATTATTGACGAATTAAATTATGTCGAATTACGAATTGATTTCTAACTCGAGTATATGTCTCCTTATGTGTGTCCCCTACTTGTCTTGTTGTTTCTGATTGTTCTCTCGAATCAACAGAACAGCACTTCATCATTTTTACAAACATTATCCCTCACTGACATCCATAACTAACCCATTACAAACATTATTTTTGTTTCATCCAAAATTTAAAAAATCATTATTAGCAATCCTCCTATGTTTCTGCCACTTAAGTCTTAACTACCTCTCAAAAAATTAATGCAATTTCCGTCCGTTATCTCACCTTCTCTAAATAAATCATAACTAACCCATCGAAAAGATTGTTTTGGTTTTATCCAAAACTTAAAAGCTTATTATTAGTTATTATTAGCAATAAATCACCTGTCTCTCTCTCTCTCTCTCTCTCTCTCTCTCTCTCTCTCCCTCCCCAAAAATCAATTTCGTTCCCGTCCATTTCCTCTCCCTCCCTAAATCCTTCGGCTCCAGCTTAACAGCATTGGATTCGGTCTCATTCTGTTCTTTCTCTGGGGACAACCGAAGAAACCCCCGGCGACCCATTTGAGACCGGATCCTCGTGCGTGTACTCATATCCTTGTTTGCTGATTTTCTCGATCAGAGGCCCATAAAGTTTGCACCTTTTGAGTTTTCCTTTTCTGGGTTTTTTTCTTGGGGTTCTTGGGAAATGGGGATATGAAATAAAGGATATTTTGGTGGAATATAAGATTAAATTTGATGGGGAATTGTTTTAGTTCGGGGTATGAGCAAAGTCTCCACAAAGATCATCATTTCTCTTCCAAGAAGAGCCAAGGTGGGTTTGGTAATAATGGCGTTTGCTTTCTAATCTTTTTTGCAATTTTTTAGGTTTTAATCTTGTACATTGTCTAGTTTTCATCTTCTTTTGTTGTGTCTGTGAAGAAAATGGCATATTTGTGATTATGACCCTTGAAACCGATGCAATACGAGCATTTATTTGTCTGTTCTGTAGATACATTGCCAGGAGGTATGGAGATGAATGATTTATTGTGATATTTCTGTTTTGTATGGTCGGTTAGGCTTAATGTGTTTGCTTCCGTATATGGACAGTTAGATGGCCTTATTTTAATGCGTATGTTTCGGATGTGATTTGGTTCTCTGTCGAATTCAAAACTTCTATTATAACGGCTGAACTGAATGTGCAAGTCTTGCTGGATTGAATAAACTATATCGGCTCTACAAGAATCTCGAGTTGGAAAAAGTTCGAATGCTTCAATTTGTTCACATGGAAGTTGAATGTCTGGTATTTCAATGTGTTTTTCTTTTGGGGTAAACAGGGACAGAACCAGAGTCCAAAGAGCCATCGACCAAGCCAGACTCATTGGAAACCAGAAGCATTCGCACACCTTCAACTCCGAAAAGCGTGACTGATCTTCGACGGAGTCCT
The DNA here is from genome assembly GCA_012979155.1 of Hypericum perforatum. NCBI lineage: Eukaryota > Viridiplantae > Streptophyta > Magnoliopsida > Malpighiales > Hypericaceae > Hypericum > Hypericum perforatum. The sequence continues at coordinate 74,508 of SOPF01028876.1, read as the reverse complement.
GGGTACGGCCATGTTGATATCTTTACCTACGAGGAAATGACATTGGCCACAAAGCAATTCAGGCCAGATTACATTCTTGGAGAAGGTGGGTTTGGAGTTGTTTACAAGGGAGTTATAGATAATAGCATACGTCCTGGTTATAAGACCACCAATGTTGCTATTAAGGAGCTCAATCCTGATGGTGTACAAGGTGACCGAGAATGGCTGGTAAGTGTGAAATCAGTTCATTCTGATCCTGTGTTTATGGTTGGACATGAGTACGAATGCTTCTTTCAAATTAACTGGCAGTTAATAAGTTGTGGAAGTTTGTGTGTTTAGTGTCTTACGACTGATTAAGCTTAGTCTTCTTTGATAATGTGTCAGTTCTATGTATAGAAACTTAGAGATTAAGAAGCAGATAATGTGACGTACCAGTTCCTTCGTGGAATAATTTTCTTTACGAGAACTTTTTAGATAGATCCCTTTTTCACTTCAGTATGCATGTTTCAATTACCTCAGAAGGTATAAAGCTGTGAGAGGAAGTTTTTATTTGTACTAGTTTCCTTTTTTAACAATACAATAAGGTCAGCGATTTGCTACCGTTTATATTGTTTTATTTCTTCTCTCAAATGTTGGTATGCTTGAGAAGATGTTTGATTGCTGCAAGTTACAAATCCTCTCTTTACAGGCAGAAATCAATTACTTAGGTCAACTCAGCCACCCAAATCTTGTGAAGCTTGTTGGATATTGCTGCGAAGATGATCATAGGCTCTTGGTCTATGAGTACATGGCAAGCGGCAGCCTGGAGAAACATCTCTTTCGCAGTAAGTTGCTTTTGCTTTAAATTAAATAAAGTTGCTTTCAAGTTTAGAGAACCAAGTTCTACGGAAACTTACTTTTCGAACATAGTGAGTGCATAAGCAGTATCATTCTAACTTCAATAACTCTTATGTTGCTTTTAGGAGTAGGAAGTACTTTGACATGGCCAAAAAGAATGAAAATTGCTCTAGATACAGCCAAAGGACTTGCATTTCTTCATGGCGCAGAAAGGTCTGTCATATATCGAGATTTCAAGACATCTAACATCTTGCTTGACGCGGTTAGTTGCTCTGTTTTGGTTTAGAATTCACAAGCCATTTCCATCTTTGAATGTTCAGGCATCTTGTTCGGTTGCTGAAATCGTGGTACAATGTATGCAGAATTTTAATGCAAAGCTTTCAGATTTTGGGCTTGCAAAAGATGGGCCAATGGGAGATCAGACTCACGTGTCAACACGAGTCATGGGCACATATGGATATGCTGCTCCAGAGTACGTAATGACTGGTATGCTATCTTGTTCGATGTGTGGAAAATATGTCATATCTTACCGCCAAGGGGCAAAGCAGTGTTAGTCCACAATGAAATTGGTTTAGAAAATTTGGAGTGTCAACAATTTTTTCCATCAGTTCCAAATTTAGATATGATTCCCATAATCGAGACGCATAATTTGGACTTGAAAAGTGCAAATCATTGCACTAGTTTAGTCTTTGAAAGACTCCTCATTTAGTACCCGGATCGCTTTTTGTTTAAATGATTTATCAGTTCATTCTCATATAAGCTCAATGAACCTGATAATCTGTGCCGCATAAAAAGATATGATGATATTATATGCATAAGATTTTACTCAATATTAATAGCATTATTATCACCGCGTTTAAACATTGTCATATATCTTTTGGGTCATAAAAATAATGTTTGCTTGAAATGTAAATTAATGACTGAACCACAACTGTGGCTTATCATTTTACTTGAGATGTAATTTATTCAGGAGTCAACAAATGACCATTTATGCACAGTGACTTGATTGTGTTTCGGATTTATTTGACTTTGGTGTCGATTTTTCTGACCAGGGCATTTGACGGCTAGAAGTGATGTTTATGGTTTCGGAGTTGTCTTGCTGGAGTTACTAATTGGACAGAGAGCTCTAGACAAGAGCAGACCAAGCAGGGAACACAACCTGGTCGAGTGGGCCCGCCCGATTTTGAACCAGAATAAGAAGGTTTTAAAGATCTTAGATCCCAGATTAGACGGACAGTATGCTGTCAAAACGGCGGTTAAAGTAGCCTATCTAGCATACCAATGCCTCAGCCAAAACCCCAAGGGAAGGCCTCTGATGAACGAGGTGGTTGCGCTGCTGGAGACGGTGCAAACAGAGGTAGATGGTGCAGGGACAACATTATACGAAGATCCATCGCGTTCACCCCACACCCCCGACAAAAGAAGGCACGCCAGGAGAAGTAGCAGCAACCAAGAAGGCGAGGCGGGAAGAAGCAGAGCGGGCAGTAACAGGAGCGGGAGCGCCCCACCAACCGAGACTGATCAGTATAGCTCTACTCTCGATATGGCTACCCCGACGAGAGAGTAGCATTTTTGCACCAAATGGCTGGGGGAGCTGAGATTGGTCAGTGATCCTCAACTACAGCATGGGAGAAATTTTTTTACTTGCAAGTACCCCATATACTTTTGTTGGCTACCATCAATTGTACGTAAAAGAACTGGTGATATATATATCTAAGTAAGAAGTTCTACCACTAAAATACAAATGCTTCCAATTGTTCGACGTTAAAAGGGAATTAATAAGTGAGGAATGTTCAATTGATGCGGATCTCCGGAAACCGAGAAGAAGGCAACCAGGGTCCTGTCTAGAAATGTCCTCTGCGCAACAGAAAGGGAGAGAATTCAAGGGGGGACTGGACTTCAATTTCCCCACCTTTTTGCCCTTTACGATTTATCCTATTTTTTAATGTATTCTTTACATAATTTGCTGGTATAACTAGAAATTTCAAATTTTGGATTCGTACTAACAAATTAAAATATTCTGTCGTAATTGTTTAATCACTTCATTATACATAAAATAGATTATTTTATTGTAACCGACTAATATATTTGAACAAAACATTTAAGGGTAAATTATATCAGGCGGGTTTGGTATATTTAACGCTCGCCTCCCTGCTTTTCTAAAATCGATTAAAAAATCCCTCCTGTATGGCAAAATTGTACGAATCAGCCCCTCATGCCAGAATCGGAGGCAAGGAGGCACGGGAAATGACTATTATGCCCCTGCCTAAAAACACACTCTCTCCTCTTTCTCCTTCCTCCTCCTCCTCCACCTTCCTTCTCTCCTTCGTGTGGCTAAGAAATCAAACAAAACACTAACTCAAAAATCAATTAAAATCTAACACCATAACAACCCAACGTGCTAATGATTAAACCCAAAAAATTCAACTCCTTCTCACCTCAGAATAAAAACCCATGATTACCAATTAAAAAAGAACGTCAATCTCGATGGGCTTATTCAAGTCGGCAACATTTGGTCTGCTCCTTAAACAAGATCCAGACTGTGTTGAATCACCATGACAATGGTTGGACTTCGTTCCATTGCCAAGCAACAGATTCCGTCCATTCTCTGAAGCTATCTTATAATTCCCATTGGGCAAACAACTTGAATTGCCATAAAAAGTTCTGTCCCCAGCTTGATCTCCCTCTGAAGCTATCTTCGTTCCATCATATCTCTTTATATTTTGTATAGTCGGTACAGATGGGCAAATATAAAAGTTTAGAACAGCAAAATTACTAAAACTTGTAGAGAACTGCTAGAAAAAGGGAGCGAGGTAGTAGGGGACTGAGGAAGAAGAGACAATCGGACGTCTTCGGTGGTGATGTCGGTGCTTGCAACTTCATGTACCGTCGGTCATTTTTACCGGAGCAGCTCAATCTCATTACGGCGGCGATCATCGATGACATAATTCTTCCCAGAAAATCAACCAAAGCTTTAGATATCACACAATTAAACTTTATAGAACAGCCCATCAAACACCCTATTCGTGCCGCAAAACTCGGGGCATGGAGGCTGAAGTACAAAGAAAACAAGTTGTTCCCGACGAACCAGTCCATTTCGAGCCCCGACTTAACCAGGTGAGCATGGAGGCTGAATAAAAACACGAATTTGTCTTTGGAGCACCCATAGGGAGCGGCGGCCTTCCAAAAATCCACATCGAGAACGAATTGAAACCTAGGGTTCATGTCAATTAAATTGGGGATTTTTGTTGCATTCATGAAGAGGATGTTAAATGAATAGGATGTTAATATCGGAAAAAGACTACGACTAATTATTTTGGGATGGTTTCGTTGACATGGTATTTTTCAACGAAAATAAGAGAGAGAGAGGGAAGGAGGAAGAAGAAGAAGAAGAAGAAGAGAGGAAAGAGAGCAGGAGGCAAGTGTTTTTGTCTTTTTTTAATGTATGGATATTTTTGTCATTTCTCATAGCTCCTCGCCGGAGAATAACTCCGATTTCGGTATGAGGGACTGATTCGTACAATTTTTCCATACAAGAGGGGTTTTTTAATCGATTCTACAAAAGCAGGGGGGCGAGCGTTAAATACACCAAACCCGAGGGGGCCAGATGTAATTTACCCAACATTTAATCATGTTTGACTAAGATAGTGCTCTACTAATACAAGTTTTTTTGTGTGTAAAACTACTAATAAACATGGTTCTCAAAAACGATACATAGGTCGACCTGAAATTGGGTCTGACTTTGGGGTTAGATGGTTAAATCGGTCCAATCATCGGTCATATCAGAATTTTTTTTCCTTCCTATTTTAAATGTACTGTTTTGAAATATATGTTTATATATACTAATAATAATTTAAAAATATAAAACATACCAAATTTTTGTGCGAAGCGTCCTATCTGACCAGATTTTTTAGGCGAATTATCTGGTTCAACCAGATTTTGTCTGATCAGACCAGATACCATATTTACCCAAAAACTGCCTGAACTTATACCCGACTCGCAATCTGACCAGTCAGACCACATTTTTTAAAACTTTAACCTTGCTAATACAAGTTTATCATAGAAAAATGGGAAAACGAAAAATCCGTTTCGCCCAATGAAACCAGACTTCCAAATCGGGCAAGATACGTGAGCATATTCACTTTAGTTTGTTTGATCCGAAACTGGAAATGCTGTTGGAAAATGGTATATACTCCCCAAGACAAAACTAATGCAAAAATAATAGTCCAAGGAAATAATGGAGATTGCATTAATGGGTCACACTGGAATAGCAAAATTTCTGGATTCAAATGGTGGATTGGTTAAGAAGATGAAGTCAAGTGGAAATCTCAGTACCCACAAGTTGTATTCTTCAAACTTCAGGAACCCTCCATTTGTTTCCTCTAGGTGCAATTGTTCCTTAAAGGTACCTGCTCTTGAAGTCCTTAAAAGATCTCATTTTTACATTTAATTTCGATTGTTTCGACTCTTTTGGGAATTGGGTTCCTGAGATTTTGAGCTCATTTAGTATATAATTGCATAAAATTGCAATCTTTACTTTTTTTTTTGTACTTACCTCAGTTTTTGTGCCAAATATCATATGGTCTAACGGCACAACGTGTACATGAATTGACGGAGGTTCATGATTGATTCCTACCAGATGTAACTTGGTGTAAATATTTACCTTTCAAAAAACATATTTTGAGTTTTTTTTTTCGTGATTCCAATGTTTGTGAAAGAAGAAATGAGAGTAGAGGAAGAGAAGATACAAGCACTGGTATGTGCAACTTGAGATCTTGTTTGTAGTCTGTTATGGCTGTTACTATGTGCAGGTGGATGCTGGGAAACAATCGAGTTCAGCGGGGGTTTTTGCTGCTGATGAGACAGTGTGGCCTTCTCCCAAGGATGAAATTCCATTCTGGAAGAGGGACTTCCCTTCACAGGACGTTCACCTGCAGGTTCCGTCGGATGCTGTGAAGGATTCTGAAACCTTACACATTATTCATGTCACAGCTGAGATGGCACCCATTGCTAAGGTCGGTGGCCTTGGTGATGTCGTGACCGGACTTGCCCGCGCTTGTCTATCTCGAGGACATTCTGTGGATGTGATGCTTCCTTTCTATGAGTGCATACAGAGGCATCAAATAAATGATCTAGCATTAGTCAATACATACAACTCTTTCCATGACGGGAATTGGATCCAGACAAGTGCATATTGTGGAGCTGTTTCTGGGATTTCGGTGATATTTATTGAGCCATCAAATCATTTCTTCAAGGGGCAACAAGTATACGGAGGTTCATATAATGAACTTGAGGCTTATTTGTATTTTAGCCGAGCTTGCCTCGAATGGATGCAGGTTTGTGTGTTCTCTCGTAGTTTTCCGTTCCACGATGATTCCACAATCTTTATGTGCTCTACATTCTAAAGTTGGTGAACTGGTATCTCCTTGCACAATTGACCTAACCTCTCACTTTGATTTAATGTTTAATGTCGATTCAGCTGCATAAGGAAATGCTTAAACTAGCATGATGAGTTCCAGACAAGATTTTCTTGATCTTGTATAATTTGTAACACGCAGGAGGAATTTATACTTGGTATTATTTAAACAGCTTTAGAAAGAAAAAAAATATAGACGAAATGCTTAAGTTAGTGACACCCGACTGCTGTTGATTTTTTACTATTAAACCCACTCTCATTTTGGAAGGTGTCTTTCATGTCTGATTAGATAAACTTATTTGTTCTTTGAGGCATCTAACTCGTTATCATGTCAGGTTACAGAAACTCAACCTGATATCATCCATGTTCATGAGTGGCAGACCGGTGCGTTACCCTTGCTTTACTGGGATATGTATTGTTATCTCTCTTTAAAGGTAGGCAGCCTAAGGTGTTGTACTTCCTCTTGAATCTTGTAAAAGATGTTTTCTATAATCGACATGGTTATCAATGTCCTTACAACTTCTACTTGTCAGAAACCGAGGATAGTATTAACCATACATAACATGGAGCATTATGGAGAGTGTCGGTAAGTTGTTTGCCCTGTCCTGGCTTCTGCACTAAGATTATTATGATTTGGGGGTTGATATGATGCCTGTTAGTGATGAAACAAGGCAAGGAAGCATACTAGACCTTTTACTTACCTATAGTCTTCTGCTTTTGGTTAGTCCAGGTCGAGCCAAGTAATGGTGTTTTATTAAGTACAGTCCTGTATAGATTGAACTGTTGGTTGTTCATTTTACTTGGTACAATCCATTTATTTATGAAGTTATAACGCAACTGACTTTGCATTTGATGCATATAAAAAGATGACAAACTGTCTACTGGATGATTATCCAACTCTGTGGCACTTTGTGATCCTCGGGACTGATCTTCCTTTAGTATGTATGGAGCTGTTGGCTAGTTGGTCGGAATCTCACTTTATATCCAGTTTACAGTTATGCCAAGAACTTGATCATGTGCGAGAAATTTTCATATCATCTCACAATAATTTTCTCTCGGTAGCCAAGAGCAACTCAGCAGGTGTGGACTTGATGGCTCTATATATGCAACTGTCGAAAAAGTGAGTTTATTTGGTGCCTTCTATACTAATGACATTTATTCCTTGTTAAGATCATATGGTTGTAAAGGATATGCTTTACAACAGAGTACATTGCTATGCTTGGATCCTCACTGTTCATCGAAGAGGATTGACGCTACTTTCCCTTTCCCCTAACTTCCCTTTGATTGTCTGTGATCCTTCTCAAATAATGGCAGGCGATAGATGATCGAACAATTGGCCATAATCCTGAGAGGTTGAGCTTATTGAAAGGTGGAGTTGTGTACAGCAATGCAGTTGTGTAAGTGACCTTTCTTTTGCGTTTGGAAATGATAAAGTTCTCTTCAAGATGTATTTTAAGTTCTCAAATCTACGCAATTGTCATGTTTGTTACTTGCAAATGCTATTTTGGACATGTAACATTTTTATATTCGTAAACTCCCACATTCCGGTGATGTGGTTTGTTGTAATTTCAATGATGCTCACGTGATGGACCAACGTTTTGTGGTACTCTAATTCACGTGTTTCATCTTCACTTCATCACACTCTTACTTTCTAGTTCTTGTCAAGTAACAGATCCTCTTTTTACATTTTTTTCTCACAGTACAGTCTCTCCAACATATCTCAAGGAAACTCTATGTTCGGGCTGGCTAGGCAGCACTTTGATAACACATCGAGATAAGTAAGCCCATATATAGACTACTGTGATCTGTTTGAAGTTTTCTGTCTTCCAAAAACTACAGTCCCGTGCCCAAGTTTGCGCAGTTGTTGGACCGAGTGAATTTACCATTTGTCACTCTTCTGCTTGAGGGCTTGACCACCTTTAAAATCCTTATGATTTTTTTCAGTTATTAAGCAGATAAATACACTCGATGGTACACAAGAGTTATAGGCACCCAGTTCCATCTAGTTTGCAGGCTACTTTGACTTGAAATGTCTGATCACCATCACTTAACTGGAAAGACAAAGAAGAGCAGACCACAATATACAAATTTACTTACACTACAATGTCTTCTTCAGGTACTTCGGGATTTTAAATGGAATAGATACACTGATGTGGAATCCTTCAACCGATGTCTTCTTACCGTCAAACTTTGATGGTAAAAGTCTCGACATTTTAATTTTTTTTTTTCAGTTAGCATGGAATAGATTTTCTGGATGAAGTAACAAAAGTATTACCCGTGATTCAGTCTGTATTCGTTGTTGGTAAAGGATATGATTTCCTTCTATTTAATGTTTTCAGCTGAAAAGATTGATGGAAAAAGGAAATGCAAACACTACATACAAAGGGGACTTGGTCTTGTGACATCCAATGTCCCTTTGGTTATTTGTATTACCAGACTAGTTGCTCAAAAAGGCCTCCATTTGATCACTCAAGCAATAAAGTGCGTTGATGAACTTGTAAGTCTATATTTCTCTGTCATGCAAGAACTCAAATCTCAATCTTCTTAATTGATGGTTTTGTTAGTACTTGGTATATGTTTCCGAGGTCTTTTCTCCTTTCTATCTTGGCACTCCGAATATTTGTAATGTAGATCTAGTTAGTTACTAGAGCAACTTCTTTCGTTATGCTGTCTGTAAGTTCATGTTGAAACCTTCCATATCTGACGTTGACTGGCTATTATTTGCTGTCAATGTGTTAACCATGGGGTTGATTTAGGGTGGCCAAGTGATTCTCCTTGGAAAAGCGTCAGACAGTCGAGTCGAAGAAGAATTCAAACGTCTTGCAGATTTGGTGAGTCACCTATCTTTTCATAAGAATGAACAACAAGTAAAACCTCAGAGATAGTGATGGTCATGCTATTGCTTCTCTCTTCTCTTCGTGCTATCTTTTGGTAATTGTCCATTTCTTTGCTCGATTGTTTGCTTTAACCAAAGCTCATTTCCAAGTGTACTGAAGTCTAACAAGAACTTATCTTGCTTTATGTAGCACAATGAAGGTAACAACATCCGCATCCTTTTGATGTACAGGTAACAAGTGACTTGCACGACTTAATTGTATGATCTCGTGTTCTCTTGGATATATGAGTTGGTTGTTTGTTAGGTTGCAGAAACCAAGTAACCTTTGGGTGGTGCTTCTTCTGTCTTCTTTTTGTTACACAGTGAAGAGCTGTCACACATGCTTTATGCTGCCGCGGACATGGTGCTAGTTCCTTCTCTCTACGAGCCATGTGGGCTTTCCCAAATGATCGGCATGCGTTACGGAGCGGTGAGTACCCAGTTCTATCGTGCGGACATGTTCGACGGTTTTAAGCCTGTGATAGTATGACAGTAGTCTTCTTTTGTGATGAATCTTGATTTAGAATAAATGGCTTTCCAGATTCCTGTTGTCAGAAAGACTGGTGGCCTCGCGGACACAGTTTTCGACGTAGATGATCAATCGAACAAAGAGATGGCTAATGGGTATTCATTTTCTTCTACTAAGCAACTGAGTTTTCTAATATCGAATGAATGAGACGTATCACATCTGATCAATATGACAATAACGTTACTCCTCTACACCTTATCCTTGCTTTCTGCTGTAGTACTTATTTGGACTCATGTTTTAAGTCAAATTTTTGAAAATTAGTTGGATTTCCTGATGTTTTATAGTGTCAACGTAAACTGTCCCGCACCCTTTGATGCTGTCGAGTAACATATATACTCCTAACATTTATCAGGTTTGTATTCGAAGGAATCGACGAAGGTTCCTTAAACTTGGCCCTAGACCGTGCATTTGCGTACTTCCGCAACAGTAAGTTTCTGCCTACTGTCATTTAGAACTTTTTTCAGTTCTGGTAAAAAAATTTGTCGATCCAGTTCCACCATGGACTGCAAAAGTTACAAGCTCTACTTCATTTTCCTGTTGGTTGTATATGATGTTCTATAATTCATTGATAGATCATGTCACTTTCTAAAAGAAGCATACGACTTATGTGTTGGCTTAACTTACCGGAAGACGTTGGTACAGAACCGGCGAAGTGGAGCGACCTGGTGCAGAAAGTTTTGAAGATCGACAACGGTTGGAACAATACTGCAGGGAAGTACATTGAGATCTATCATTCAATCAGAGAAAGAAGTTGACATACCTTTCTAGGGAATATGGACTTCCGTCTCGCAAGTGTCCGAATACGGATGGTTTTGCGGTGGAACCACAACTAAGGCTTGGGCCCTTAGGTTGAGAGACTGCTTAATTCAAGCATAGTAGCATTATGGTCTTGGAAGTATATGTATTATGTTCTTTAAGAAGCAAGTCCAATGGAGCTCCCTTGCTAGGTGGCAAGTCTCTTTATTCTTGTGCTCTAGTTGGGAACGGAATGTACAGAATCGGTATGGTGATTTCGAACAAAACAGAATAGGAATGATCTGCCTATATTCGTTGCGCGATCCTCGTATCAGAAGGCATATGCTCATCTTGGTTTTAAGACTGAAAAGGTAACTATTGTGTTCCATTTTCAATCCATCGAGTATCGAGTTCTATTAAAAATGTGACTGAATCAGGTGCATTTATTCGCCAACTTTCAAAATTATGCTTGCGTGGTTCATGTCGTTGCCCCAAATTGCGAGGAACGATGCTCAGTTTGACAGAAGAATGAGCACCTTTGAATTAACGTAATCCAAGGACTCCGCAGTTTCCTGGTGGCAAGATATGTGCTGTGTCTTCCCATCTTTATGTACGCAATTTATGGATGACATTATATAGCATCCACCCTAATCTCTTTTCATTGTCAACTCCGACGCTTGCCATTTCATCGTGCGAGGAACACTGGTTCGTCAATCTTCCATCTCACTTCCAGTATCATCTTGTTCTTCTAGCCCCCAAACTGGGGCAAGATCCAAAGTTTCAACTGATAAGGAAAAAAAAAATATAGCACAAACGCATAACAAAAACATAGGCCAATGTCCAATCGTAATCAATTAGTCAAAATGCAGTCATTACATCAACTTAACTAATTGTATCACCCTCCAATCCATCACCTGTCCATATAACATTAATTGACTCAAAGCTCAAAACACTTGTACCTGTGCACTTGGACTCAGATCGCATCCCAGTACTTCATCTACCTTATTCAAGGCAGACAACCCGACCAACAGAACCGAAAAAACAAAACATTGTATCGGGATCACAAGACTCTGTTGCAGCTATTTCTAATAATTGCTTCCAGTACTTCATCTACCTTATCCAAGGCACACAAACCTGACCAACCAACCGAAAAACAAAACATTGTATCGGGATCACAAGACTTTGTTGCAGGTATTCCTAATAATTGGTTCCAGCAGAACTCACCAAAGGGTAAATAGAGCACCAACGACTACACAACAATACACCCGGATACTAAAATCCAGTCTACTTGTCGATTCATGTGCACTACAGTCAATGTTGTTCTGTCCTAAAAACCAAAGATCAGTAGCTTAAAAGGGGCGACCTGGTTCAAAAATCTATTTTTCTCCCTTGGACGACTCCACTGATGAAGCATTAGTTCAAGAATATCCAGTATCGAATGACACTCCTGTTCCAATGTACATAGAAGTACCTTCCCAAGTTCCCGGACTTCACAATTGACGGCAAACAGAGAAGGAAAAAAAAACTGCTGTTAGAATGCAGTCAAGGGAATGACGAGGCCTGTTAATCACCTCAAAATGGAGCAAGTGACTAAGAATCTGTAATCCGCATGAGAGATTGAACTTGTTCACTCACAAATCAGCCCAAAGATGTTGCCATCAAACACATCTGCTCCAACCATAAGCATAATCCTTCTCAATCATGTAATGAACTTAATCTGGGTGCCCACTAATCTTTTCAGCGACTAATACCTTGTTCTCCTCTTCTAGGTCAAATGGTCGAGACAAAGTGATTGTATTGTTAGTAGAATCCTCGGCACGGGAAACCAAAATAGTGGACTCATTGTTAGAGATATTAGTTGCGGCATTCTGATCATTGGCAGGAACCGTTGAAGCCATTTTTGAGATCGCCGCCGGTTTACTAACAGCAAGTTCTTTGCTGGCATCATCCAACCGAAGTGCTTCAGCGAAACTCTCAGACATCTGATTAACAATAAAGCCAGGGCCATCTATTCTTGAACCATCTTGCTGTTTAATTTTCCGATCCTTCAAAGCTCTTTCCCGCAGATCATAAAAGTTGAAATCGTCCAGGATAGAAGTATAAGCATCGTGATCCTTGAATATTTTCAGCATCTCAATACCTAGCCCCAGCTTCACCTGTTTTCAGTACAGCAACAAAATCAGCTCAATTAGGTCTTTCAATGAGAAGGGGACAGAGAAAAGATGGGGAAAACATTGGCAATCAGTTGTATATAAAGGCAGAAAAATGTATGAGATTAACTGAAAAATGCAATATGTGATCTGAAGACCATATGCGGAGCCTCGAGACTGACATAGCAAAAATTAGCAACACAAGTACTAAAAGTGTGGCCTAAAGGTACAGCATTTTTGTTAGAAAAGCAAGAAAATACTTCAATAATTATATTGGACTTTTATGCTCCATTAGCTTGGAGTTGGGAAAATAGCTATCCCCTAAATTCAATATCATATGATATGCATTTACCTCCTGGCAGTCTCGACTGTGAGTAACAGGCTTATTATCATTATTCTCGAGCAATATGTGTCGGAATCGACTATTTGGAACATCCTTGATGATGTGCCATTGGACTGGGAACTGACCACTCCACCGGTCTTGTTGCCAATGGTCAGCATTTTTCTCAAAATCTACAGGCCCAACCATCTCAGCAACCCCACAGAATTGTCCGCTAGCATTGACCTAAAATGGTGAGCAAGCACATTATAAACATGGAATCCAAAACAGAAATGGACAATTTTCAGTGTCTATTAGCTGGCGTAGGACTATACACAATTCAGCAACTTGCTGAACAAAGTGAACGAGAAATCATCCAAAATAGCAACAATAACAGCACCAAATTGAACTAGTTTTATATAAAACAAGTAATGGGCAAGCTGACGTTATTCGCTATCCAATAGAAAAAAGAAAAAATTCCCTCATGTTGGCTAACTTTCCAATAAAACTTCAATTTTTATGGTGGCACATAAAATATATGGCAAGCATCATTCTGACGTAGCAGTTCCCAAATATTATGTTCCTTTCAATTAAATTAGTTCAATCAGCAACCAGCAACCAAACAACCAACAACTTGATGTATCAGGATCAAAAGATATCATGAGAACTTACCGAGAAGAATAGGAAGACTGGACAATTGACATCCGTCTCTTTTGATTCGAGATAAGCAGTGTCTAGCTTTTTGTTACCATGAGGAGTACTTGCCCAAACATTATATTTGATACTTTTGTGGACATTATCCTCACTGAAAGACTTAATTATGAAAAACTTGGCCTGCTTGTAATCAGTGGGAAAATCCGTTCGGTTGTAGAGCTCACTTTGGATGTCTGAAAATGATGAATTGTCTTTTTCATTACCAGGAGAACTCTGACCAGAGGTGCCCTTGGCCTTGGGCTTAGAAGCTCTCGGCCCTCGATTTCGGTCAAAACCAGGATAGTCTCCAGAAGAATAGACAGAATCCTGGTCCCTGTCTCTTCTTCTACCCTTGTCCAGGGCAACCCTTATCCCATCATTGCCACCTGAATAAGAAACAGGGGCCCCACCAAAACTACCACGCTGATAGCGTCCAGCTGAGGAATTTGATGCTAAGCCATATTCATGTGATTGTCGTTGCTGGAAAAATATAAATAATGTCAAGTGTCATCAGACAACATTTTAGCAGGCACATAAAGGATTATAAACTACAGCCCAGGCCCATATAATGAAGAACCAGACCAGTGAGCACAATTTGGTAGAAGGCAGTCATGTTGCAATCAAAACCAAGTCATTACACAAATATGCATTTTGAGAAGCCTTTATCATGAAGTTACCTAGCAAGTTTTCATAGACCACACTCTGAAATACATATACAAAAAACATAGTTAAAGTTGTCACATGTTACGCAGTTCCTATGTACACAACTATGAACTTTGCTAGAGTTTGTCAAGCACATACTAAGTTAGAATGGCAGCAGCGAGACAGATAACCATCCTACTCATTTACAGTCATTTTTCTGAACAAATGAACACTCCAAGAATAAAAAAGGAAACATGCATGCAATTGAGCTACATATGAACAGCAATCCACCCAGAACAATAGAACTTTTGGATGATTACACCATAGTGGCAACAACAAACAAAGCCACTAACACAGGTATCATTGAAGAGCTAAGGATATACTACGCGAAGTAAAACCAACCTGTCCAACATGTTGGTCATATGGTCCAAGAATGCCCATTGGTTGAGGATAAGCCCCAGGAGTTGTTATAGGACTATATCCTGTGTTCCCAGCCACATTTTCCCCACCATATGTACCATAATGCACCAGGTACCCAGACCCTGGCCCAAAAAGCATGCTTTCACCAGTGCCTTCGGTTGCCATGAGCTCTGGAGATAAAGGAACCGAAGAATGTATATTTTGACCACCAGGTTGGGGATACAAAGATGGAGAGAACGGAATTTGATGTGGAGAGTACAGCTGTCCTTCTACCATTATAGGCATGGGTGTAGCAACAGGAGAATATTGCCCATATGCCATCTCAGGATTGAAACCGTAGTGAGGATGATAGAGAAGAGATGGATTATCATTGTATATTACCTGATAAAAGTTAAGTACAGAGATCAGGAAAAATTGTTTGACTGGATCCAAAAGGAAGGAGGGATAAAACAATTACTCACTGGAGATAAATGCATCCCATCAGCAGCACTGAAGTACTGAGGATATCCATCCCAAGTGCTACTATTGTTCCCAAAACCTGAGAGGCAAAACAAGGTTGATAAACTTCAGAGAACCGATAAAAAGGTTAGTTTATCATCAAACTACACCCAAAAGCAACAGAAAAAAAAGAGGCAGGACACTAACCACCATAAACAAGAGATTGTTCGTGTGAGGTGTAAGAATTGAGTGGGGGCACAATGGTCAGGTCTCCACCAAAAGATTGTGACCTTTCAGAGGCGTCCCTCGAAGGCCCAACAAAGGCTGCATCTGTAGAAGGGTTTGCTGAAAACATCCTTTCGTCTCGCGGCGGAAGTGGCTGATAACAAAGTAGAAGATAAAGAGCAGAAGATGCGTATTAAAACTAACCTAACCAAAATCAACAATATTACATGAAAAAAGGGAAATATCAATAATACTAAAAGAATACCTGATTACCAAAGTTATCACGTTTGATAGGCATCTTCCCTGCATCCAACCATCCCAAGCACAGCAATTAAAAACCAAACAAATCCACGAACAAAGATCCAAAAAGAAAACCCCAACGAACATTCAGATTCGAGATTCGAATGGAAATCACCCCAACAACAGTTCAAACAGCACCAAGAGATGCGACTTCTCTCCTGATATGCTCCAATAACCAATTTCTCTCTTACACCCACACATCCAATCAACACTGTCTCTACTCCAATTCAATCTCCCAACGAAAAAAATCCACCACCAGCAGTTCACAAAGCACCGAGAGACCACAGCTCATACGAATCCAATCACTCAACACCACCTCTACTCCTTACCCAACCCCAGCTAAACCACACGGTCCAGGAAAAGTCCCAACCGACACGTAAGATCATCAATCTCACCGACCCCTATGTAAACCCTAGCTTTAAGTGACAGACTAACAACTCACAGTCAACCAATTAGATAGACGTACTCCATTTCTAAACCCTAAACCCTGTGAAGAATATTGTTCGCCTCCGGAGATAACGAGAAATGCTTAATACGAGAAAAAATAAATGAATAAGGAAATTCGAAAATATGAAAATAATTAGGAAAAGGGGAATTGAGGAGTACCGGTGGGGACGGCTCGATCTTGATCCTGTAGAGAAGAAGGAGAGGGAGCTTTGTCCATACAAATTTCTAAACCTAATTTCTTGTAATAATAAATACTAAACAAAATAGGAGGAAAAATTAAAATTAAAGAGAAGGGGGAAAAAAGAGGAGAGAGAAGTTGAATCGACAAGGAAGGGGAAGAGGAAAAAAAGTGAGATCTGGAGGAGGAGGAATTTTATATTTTGTTTATTTTAAAGAGCGAAAGGTTCTACTGGTTAGCGTTGGCGGGTTATCCGTCGTCGTTTCAAAGCGGGGGATTTATTTATTCATTTACTGATTTGCTTGCTGGATTGGAGGACTATTTGGCTATATTCCTATTTTTCTTTTTTTCGGGAAGGTTACTTCATTCATAAGAAATAGGCAATATACATCAAGTCCAAGTAGAAAGGAATAATCATAGTTTTCAAAAATGGACCGGAGATTGACGCGGTTGGGCGATTTTTGGTCGAAACAATTTGATCGGTCGGACAGCTGGTCGGACTGGATTTCATAATTAAAAAAACTCTATTTTTTAAATATATATATTTATAAAAATTTATGTAATAAATTAATAATAACATATAATTATACTATTTTTTATAAAATATACCAAATAAAGTATCCATACGAACGGTTAATCTCGAATCAAAAAAAATTAATTAATCAATATTTTCTGGTCGAACTGCCCAATGTTCCAGTCGGACCATCCGGTCAGATCGAATAATCCTAGAAAATCATCGGTTCATTAGGTAATCGGTCAGATTATGAATTTATGGCCGGTGGGGTAGGCGATTCGCGATCCAACCTCCGGTCGAATCGCCAATTTAAAAACTATGGGAATAACACAGAAGATCAAGCCACCAACAAAACAAGATAGAAAGACAAAATACCCCATAACATGCGCCCTTCCCCTCGTAGAGAAAACGAGGTTACAATCGGTGGCCTTTTTAAAAAAACTCATTCCAGAAAAACTCACCGCATCGGAAAAAAACCAGAATGGGAAAAAGAGCACCAACGATAACACTACGAGTTTTGAAGGGACACATTGTACATAAATTAAGACCTCACCAAAACAAAATTGTAAACATAAATCAGTACGAATCCACAGTAGGCCTCTCCTTATGAAGAATATCTTATAGACAATCAGGAGGCCATAAGAAAACAAGCAGTTCGCGGTTCGTAGGAAGCACCAATTTTGCCATCTCGTGTGTCGCTTGATTAACATCTCGCCGGATGTGATCAATTCGAACCTACTGAAACAAAGAAAAAAGATTTTTACAGTCATCCACAATCATAGCAAGGTCACTTCTATCAGAAGATGCTTTAGATAATTGTGACACCAACTTTAGGCAATCAAATTTTAGTTCAATCATTTTCAAGCCAAGCGCGGTAGCAAATTCTAAACTCGTGTATAGCTTTGCCCTCCAAAATAGTGGGGTGATGGAGATTGGGAAAAGCCCGAGCCGTCATACAAAATTACCCTCATCATCTCTAACCACAATCTCGACCTGGCCACCTCTTGCCAAGCGGATACCCACATCGACATTCACCTTAAGCCACCCATCAGTAGGCGGTTGCCAATGTATTATGCATACCTGTCTTGTCGTTCCTCCAGCCTCTCCCTGTACTTCCAAGTACTCCCGCTAAAAACAAAAGCCATCAGCAAGGATTTGCTAACGATTCCAAGTCATCTCAGGCTGAAAGACTAGCAAGTTTCTTAGCTTCCATATAACCCAAATACAAGAGGCCCTTCTACCCCATTCAGTCTAATCTGAATTTGCAAAAAGTGTAGCAAGACCATCCTCCATACTGTGAAAAGTGTTGTGATCGAGATCAACTCGAACCTCACGTTATATACTCCTCGCCCATTCGCAGTGAAAAAATAAGTGTACAACTATCTTCGCTTCTGCTCCTCATCTAGGACATTGGTCCTCTACCTCCATCCCACGCCTTCTTAGATTCACTCTAACTGGTAAGTTGTTATCAAGAACATGCCAAATTACCATTTTGATACGAGGAGGGCATTCTATTGACCAACACTCCTACCATATACCGCTATTGACACTGACTCCGTAGTTTGTTTGCCTCATCCCCTACCAAGTCTCAAAATCCAGCCGATACCCACTCTGAACTATAAACTTCTTATCTACTGTGAAACACCATCGTAGCATATCATTAGGTTACCAAACACTTAGCACAATTGCCTGGATTTGATTGCTATTTTCCTTACTAAAAATGGTATTCAATAGATGTTCATTCCAACCCAAATTATCCTTATTTAATAATTCAAAAACCCACTACAACCTATTTGTTCTCGAACGAGTATATCTCGGTAGACCATCTTGCGAGCCTGGATCCCAATGATCCTCCCAAATCTGTATCTGATTACCATATCCCACTCGCCACTCCAGACCCATTTGTAGTAGGGAAATGCTAGAGCGAATACCTCTCCATGTGTAACTATCTTTATGACTAGCGGTGACATTCAATAGTGGCAGGCACAGATAATATCTACTTCTTAAAATTTTGGCCGTTAGTGAATCCAGGTTAGTAAGAAAATGCCAGGCTTGCTTAGCAAGCATTGCCCTGTTAAAGTTTTTGAGTCGCCTGAAGTCTAATCCTCAATCTTTCTACAGTTTACACATTCTTTCCCAGCTTCTTCAGTGTATTTTATTTTGATCGTCTACCATACCCCAATAGAAGTTGCAAAGTAGTTTCTCAATCCTTTCACAGGAACTTAATAGCATGAGAAAATAACTCACGACATAAGTCGGGATTGACTGAAGTATTGATTTGATGAGAATTTCTCTACCCGCATAAGAGAGAAAATATTTTTGCCATTATTCGATTCTCTCCCTAATCTTTTCCTCAAGCTGTGCAAATACCTGCCTTTTAGATCTATCAATAATGGTCGATATGCTGAGATATTTATCCTCCTCACTATCACCTTGCATCTCAATAAATAATCTCAATCTCTCAGCCGCTATCACTCCAACATTCTTGCTAAAGAAAATAGCACTTTTCTGTAAATTGAACTTTCTACCCCAACGCGGCAGCATAGATATCAAGAATGCGAAGCAGATTACTCAACTCTGTCTCATTAGCCCGAGCAAATATCAATGAATCATCTGCAAAAAACAAGTGGGATAACATGGGTGCACCTCTTGCAATTTTAATTCCATGCGATGCTCTGACTTGTAATGCATCATCATCAATGAGAATACCAAGGCCTTCAGCACAGAGGAGAAAAAGGTACAGAAATAGTGGGTCTCATTGCCTAAGACCCCGACTCGGTTCAAAGTACTCTCTAAGTCTACCATTAACCTGAACCAAATACCATATAGTTCGAATACATTGCATAATTAACTCCACCAAATAGGGTGAGAAACCCATTACAAGCATCAAAACTTCAAGATAGGACCACTCCACCCTGTCATACACTTTTATTATATCAAGCTTCAGTGCACAATAGCCCTTATTCCCCGTTGTCTTCTTCTCTAAGTAATGGAAAGCTTCAAAACCAAGCAATGCCACATCAGTAATCAGTCTCCCAGGAATAAAAAGCCCCTTGGTTAAGGTGGATGATTTCGCCTAAGCACATCTTTAGTCTATTAGCAATCGCCTTCATGATCACTTCCATAACTATATTGCACAGACTAATAGGTCAATATTTCAAGCATGTCAGAGGGCAGTTGGTCTTAGGAATTAGTGCAATAGTAGTATGGTTCAGGTAAGCAAGATTTGCCCCTTTATTAAGCACCGATAAAACAGAGCGGGTAACCTCCAGACCCACCGTACTCCAATATTTCTGGAAGAAAATTGGAGGCATGCCATCAGGTCTAGGAGCCTTAGTCAGATACATT
The DNA here is from genome assembly GCA_012979155.1 of Hypericum perforatum. Classification (NCBI taxonomy): domain Eukaryota; kingdom Viridiplantae; phylum Streptophyta; class Magnoliopsida; order Malpighiales; family Hypericaceae; genus Hypericum; species Hypericum perforatum. The sequence goes on along the minus strand of SOPF01028876.1, from coordinate 54,463 downwards.
TGATAAAGAGCGGTCTTCACCTCTTCCCTCGTAAACACTACTTCCAAACCCATGTTCATAATCGTAGTGACTTGATAGCTTACCTTATTCGTGATTGTACTCACTTGCGTGCAAGGCTCGACGGTGAAAAGGTTCATATAGAAGTTTTAGAATTCATCCAAAATTTGTTGTTCATCATGTAAGACTTCCTACATCTGAGTAAAGATCTCAGTAATCAAATTCTGTTGCTGGCAAATTTTTGCCCTTTGAAGAAAAAATCTCGTGTTTCTATCTCCTTCCTTGAGCCAGTCAACTCGTGATCATTGAGCCCATATGAGTTCTTCCCGATTGAGTAGCTCGTCTCTCTCAGAAAGGATGCTTGTGATCGTCTCTTTGACTCACTACTTAGGGGATAATTTTAGAGTCTTGAGAATTCCCCCTCTAGCTCACTAAATTGAACACTACCAAAATTAGATTTCTCCCACATCTTAAGCTTATTCGTGCACACAATAATCCTATCAGTGGGACTCATCTCAGGCCCCATCAAATTCTAACCCTCTTCAATCTACCCTAATAACACGTCATGTCTCAACCACATCATCTTGAACCATAATCTCTTCTCTCTTCTACCCCTATCCGCTTGTCGAATGTGGCAGATAATAGGGCAATATTCTGATCTAATATGGCGTAAGGCCTCTACTTTAGTAGCTAGAAACAAATCCAGCCAATCCTTTGAAGCAAAGCAGCGATCGAGTTTACACTCCACATAATTACCATTCTCCTAGCTATTACACCAAGTAAATTCAAAGCCTCCTTGTGGAGCTATGTCGCAAACTACACTCATCAACAATATTCCAAAAATTACTAATGCGCGACATAGGAATGATCCTGCCACCCCTCTTTTTAGATAGTGAGAGGATTTTATTAAAATCTCATGTACACAGCCAAGGAAGAACTGGAGCTATGCCGCAACTGACAAAGGGGCTCTCATGATATATGGTAGGCTGGCTCTTCAGGCCACCCATAGATGGTAGGAATGTTCCCTTAATAATAACGTCAATATGATGAAGAGAAAAATATAATAGCTTAATAGTTACTGACCTGTTCCAAACAAGTATAAGCCCGCCACTACCCACTCTACCCATGCCTACACAATCCACCGCAATCCTATACTCAAAGCCCATTTACCACTTCACCTACTCTGTCTCCGAACTCTTTAACTTATTCTCACATAGGAATATCAATTAGGGATGATAGGCTCTTACCAGCCTACAGACTTCTTGAACTGCCCGCGAGCTCCCCAACCTATGGCAGTTCTAACATATGTGATCCATTGATACTGGCAGGGCCGCTCCATGACCACTGCCTTTCTATGAGCTTCCGAGGGGACATCTGAAGTAGGAGCAGACCTCTTGCTAACACGATATGTCTCAGAGCTCATCACTATTCCCTTCCTCTTTCTACCAGTCATGCCTTCCACTACATCTTCTGAGTGACTTTCCGTGATGTTCGCTGCCCTAGCTTGTTTTTTCCAGGATCTCATTGCAATGCCCATCAAGCCTAACTCTACAATAATACTGGTTTCCTCCTCTACCAAATAGATCTCGGTTTCCAACCCCATATTTGTGCTTTTCACCCTCCTCTAATCACAGAACATGCCTCAAATTTTGTCCCTTAATTTATTACTCTCCCCTTGCTTTTGTGAATTATCCCATCGAGGTTCCACTGTCTCTTCTTGTTGATATGATGATTCAGATGCAAAGTATGGTTGTAGCTCCTTCGCTAAGATAATCATTGTAGAAGGAATGTCTCACTGGAGAATCTTATGCCTGATTAGGCTCCACTTTCACAAGTGTGGCGGGATATATTCCCTTCTCTCTCGTTCTTTCCAGTCCAATCATGATCCTCCTTGGAAAAATATGAATGATTCCCTCCTAACACATTCCTTCTCAAAGTGACCCGCTACAAAGAAGACTTTATCTCCTTGACCCCTAAGTCCTCCTTCATTAAAATAATAGTCACTGGGTTATCCTTGTATAGTCTGGATGTAAATCGATTATGACCTTCCTTTGTGTCAATCTGATTACCTTTATCCTCATTTATTTAGATGGATAAGTTTTCGCAGTGAGGCTCTCAACCAAGGTCCAAACCGAGATGATGGCGGTAGACCATCCTTGAACTCCTCTACAAGCTCGCAATCCCTTACGATGTGTTCTAATGCTCCACAATAATAGTAAAAAGATTGAAGACGATCATACTTAAAAATCACTTCCACGATAGTACCATTATTGAATCTTATCTTTTTTCCTTATCAATAACGTGTTTTGCACATCCAAGTTAATCCTAATGTGCATATACAGTCCATGTAGGCCCGAATCCTAATCCATAGTAAGGAACTCTCCCATCATCTTACCAAGGGTTCGAGCCACCTTGATGTCATACCCACCCAAGGGTAAATTGTGCACTTGAACCTAGAACAGAACATGGAATAGTGGGACTATGGCCAGCTGCATTGTTCGTAGGACACAAGCAAGAATAACCACACATCTATCAAAGTGCTACGGCTGATCCATCAACACCCTCTGGACGTCACGATTGTCCTAGAATATGAATTGGAACCTATTGCCACCAATCTCCAATGCCTCTACCCTTTTTTGCAGTCGTCATAAGTTCCGCATCATGCTGAGGAATGCTTTCGCATTAATGGTTTTCTCCGACCACACTATGCTGACCAAACAAAGATTACCTTTCGTTACATCATCTTTGGTCAAATCCACCGGGAGACCCAGGATTGACGTGTCGCCGACCCCGCCATGTACAATCCTATGATCTTCTTAAGACATTTCCTCTATGTTCATGCAGTTTACCTTGCGTACTTTTCCTTGTAACAAGAGAATAAATCTACTTTTCCTTAAGAATATGTAGCAATGTGAATCTTACAATCAACGGATCGTGATGTGTTGATGCGCGGACGAACAAACTAAGAGACGTGACGACACTAAAACCCTAGAAAAGGGAAGAAACCCTAGAGAGGGAGAAACCCAAGAAAGGGACAAAAGAGAATGATTGATCTATAATTTCAATAGTCTAGCTATATTCCTATTAAGATTAAGAAGAACTTGATCAATTTTTTTATTGCTTAATCACTAATTAAGTTTGAGTTCGTTGAAATACAGTAGTGTCAAATATTTGTTGGGCCAATTTTGCAACCTTTTAAAATATCGTATTCAAATTGAATTTAAATTAAAATATAATTAATTTTAGAGAAGTTATCAAATAAGATAGACTTATGTTTTTTCTCAGAAAATAATAAAATTAAAATATTATTAATAAATACATAAATAATAAAAAATATTTTCCTATATTAAATTACTTTCGATTGTAATATTTTCTTACAACTAGAAAACAATTATAATAATTATTTGAAACTTATTGAGAAAATAAATGATTTTGTACAATTTTTTTTAAAAATAAAGTTTCACACAAATAGTATTTAAAATATTTTTGAATTTCTAAATATGTAAAAATATATGTATTTATTAAAAAAATATATTTAAGCAAAAATGAAAAATATCAGTTATTACAAAAAATATGTTACTAATTTTTTTTTATCAATTTAAGAATATTATTATTTATAAGAGATAACTTTAAAATGTTTTACTGGAGTTGGTTAAATAAATTAGACTGAGTAGATAATAAACGTTTCCTACACTATTATTGGTGGAAGAAAGTTCGGACCTTGTGAAAACTAGTACAAGCATTAAATAATATTGTCCACTTATTTGTATGGGCTGAAATTAACCTTTCCTGATTAATCTTTGTATTTCCTTTTATATGATATGTCTTCCTTTTATTATTAATTTTTTTCTATTAATAACTTTACTATTAATAAATTATAGACCAAATAACTAGAATATATTGTTCATTCGAGTTCTCCAATGTCTTATATTTTAAGTATACTCCGGCTATGAACCAAACCCACCTAGATCAATTTAGGGCTCCATTATATTTTGTTTTCCCTCTTTTTGGGAAATAATAAATCCTATGGCTGGGTTTTTCCCGTTTTGGAAATGAATTATTGCCAACGAGGGAAATGGACCTGTAATAATGAGAGGTGGGTCTTGTGGTATGTATTTATGTATTGCAAAATTTGGGTTTTTTACGGGGATAGATTGAGTAGAGAAGAAAATTATTTTAAAAGATATAAATAAAAAAATAGATCGCATTGACATATTTGTTTTTCAAGATTAACATTTAGAATATGTCAATATTGACATAGTTTGTATGCCAATATTGATATGTATGAAATTTTTTTTTCAAAAATGCGAAAACTAACATGGAAAATACATAAGACGAAATTTTATAGTTGACATACAAAATATGTCAATATTGACATACAAAACATGTCAATATGACCCCTCATTTTATGGTCACGAATATTTTTTACTTAAAAAAATCATAAGAAACATTACACATGCTAATTTTGTGTGTCAATATGACACAAAAAATATGCTAATGTTGAAGAACAAAATATGTCAGTGTAATCCACTTTTCATTTCGTACCGTTTGAAACAATTTTTTTTCAGTCCATCTAATACAAAGTCGGGTTTGACATATCAACTAATTCAAATTAAAATAAAGTATTTTTTTAAAAAATGGACGAACAAATTCAACAAATATTTTAAAATATTATGTTTTTAAGAGATCAAACTTGATACTTCTTACTTAAATTAAATTCACTATTTCACTTATTAATTTAATTATTTTGTTGGTGGGGTTGGTATGTTTGATATTGAAGTAGCGAATTATTGAAACAAACAAGACACGCCAACCACACCCACACCTTTGAGACAAACTTCAGAGAGTTGGGTGATCGTTGGATTTGTCGGGGAAATTGAAAGCCAAATATAGGATCTTTGTGGTTGTGAGTGTACTACTACATATATCGTGATTTAGCAACAAGCCTTACGTCAACTATTGAAAAACAAAAATACTTAAATCAGTTAGGAAAAATGTTGTTCAAGTTTATTAAAAAGTATGAAGTTTGAGTTTCTAAGACTACAATAATCTTAGATATTTATTGAATTTTTTGTCATCATTAAACTGTATCATCCACCTAAAATCTAGTTGGTATACTATGAATTAACACAAATCGAAATCACAACTAAACTATGAAGATTGCCCCAAATCTGGTTGTACTTGTATTTATAACAATGTAGGACAATGGCCTGTGGTTTCAGCCTCCATATCCATTATCCTTCTTACGAAACCTTGTATTCCTCTGTAAAACAGAACAACAAAGAGGCAAAAAAGTATGGAGTGGGATAAAATTGAGGTATGTTGGATACAAGACCTATAACTTGGTCCGGACGACATTCTCAAGATGCAAGTACCAAGCTCAGAGATGACTAGTGCCGCTCCATTTCGTTTATGATGGCTGCCACTCTGCGTGATATCCGTGGAAGGTACGTGAACAACTGCAAGGTAAACAGAAGAGATTGATGATTGTTCTTGTTATTATTACATCCTACAAGACCGGACATGGGTTGGCCAACATGTGATGATTCCCTATCGAGTTTCTTTGCACTTCAGTAATGGATCAGGGTGATCGTCTCATGCTAAGCAATTTGCATGTTGAGGTTGAACCGAACGGATGGAAAACGTAAAAATGATCTAGAGCATCACACAGGTAATCATTTACGGGATCGAGGAAAACATACCCAGAGCTTCACGCATGCATCAAGCGCAACCGGAAAAAAACCGACAAAAACAATGACATCAGATTGATTAACTTGAATCCCATAGTGGTCTGTAACAATCTCTACAATAGCATCCCATCCATATGCTGAATGATACCTGCATGTGTGTCCCCGTCAATTTCAAGCATGATTGATGCAGCAGACTACTGAATCAGTTCCACAAGAACCTCTGTGAATCAATGATTAGTAATGAGAAGAAAGTTACCCTAAAGAAATGTCGCAGACAAGAATAATTAGAAATGCCTTCCCAGCATCAGAAATATTATTAATAACTTTGAAGCCCGTGAATTTCAGCATAGCTACCTGCAGGATTTAGAGAAGTGAAATTAACTCAGGCTGTGTTGGGTTTGCACCAGAAACAGTACGCTCTACCTGTAATGGGTACGAGAATCATGTCTGACTAAAAACAATAAAAGAAACAACGGAGAAAGATAGCGCATTAAGCAAATGGCTAGAGAAATCATTTTCCAGATAAATAATCCTCACCTTAACTCTAGCCATTAGTTAACATTTGATTATTAGACCAGTTAGCAACAGTAAATTATGCATGAGCAAAAATGGCGCTATCTATTGTACTCGGTACGGAAATGCAGTATGAGAAGAGTGGCTACAAAAAGACAACGAACAGGATTCATGAATCCACAGAGAAGGGCAAGTGGCCAGCTCATTGGTATGCTTAAATAAGGAGAAAACCAATCATCGATTGCTTTGAAAATAACTTAGTCAGCAGCATCCATTAGCTGAATTACCCATCAACATACTGCCCTTCTTAGTTCAAATAAAATCATGAATATAACACATTGTTCAACAGAACAAACAGCGCAATGTATAATGAACAATGTAAATTGCAAAGAGAGACACGGCGTTCATTTTTGGAGCAAAAGAAGAGCATGTGACTTACTTTATCCGGATTAAAATACAACAGAATGAACAGCGAGATCCCGAAAACCATATCTGACCATATGTTGGCAAACGTGTTACGGTTCTCTATCCTCATTTCATCTCTTAATTCTAACCTGTTGAAGCAGAATCACACATTATAAGAGAAGAGTTTTAAGTGTATATATGGGGATCTGGATACATAAGTATGGCTGTAGGAGACGATTTCCACGGAAGTGTCAACAAGATAGTAAAAAACAAGTTACTCTACTCATATATTTGTTCCATCTTTTAAGAGCATCACATGCACACAACTTACACTGGCAAAAAAATTCAATTGGAGTAATCAAACAGAGTCAGAAACTGGCAATTAACTTGTACCCAAGCCAGTAAAGCAGATGGGGAAAGAAAGAGAATGATATAAGCTCATTAACTATCTCGAATTTTTTTTTTTTGAAAGGTATGTCTATTTCTTTTATCAATCTAAAAAGCTCGATTTCTTTTATGCATGGTTATCATGATACGAAACCTAGCCACTACCTGGGCTTAAATCGGTGAAAATATCAGGGCAGTCTCCAAGTATTAAACAAGGACACATGTACTGAAAAACAAGCACACGTGAAATATATCCTACGACAAATGCTTGAAATATGCACTGAAGTAGGTAAGCTACCCTGTCTCTTAACCGGACTATATCTGATACAAATAGTAGCTCTTATTAGTCTTTATTTTCCCATTGACAAGATAAAACACTAGTGTGTTGATCCACAATTAATATTGTCGCTGTTTGCAGGTGAATTTCACTTTGCTGGAAACCTAGTAGAAACCATGAGTGTAGGTCTTACGCCTTATGCCGCAATTCCCACCACTCCTCTTCTTCTGAAAGAGGAGGTGATTTCCCAATTTCTACCTCAAAGCGATATCTAGCGCGCTCAGTGTTTAGCTCCTTAACCATTTTCAACTTTTGGCTTCTTCTTACATCTAGCACCTCGGCTGCAAGCGGCACAGTCTTCACATATCTGCCAGTGGCAAAACGACAACAATTGAGAGCATTATTGATCTTGCACAGAGAAACTGTCAAGAGATCCATTCTAATCTTCAATGTGTCCAAGGCCCAAATGGAAATTTATACACACGTTCTTACTCCGAAAACTTATCGGACAAAAGCAACTGCTTAATTTACAAAGAGATGCCATACTAATGGTAAAATGTAGTGTCTCATGTGCAAGTGAAATCAATATGAGATGAATTCCAATTCTGAAATTACGATGTTCAAACCAATCTAATGCCTTAGAGGAAAGGTTACTGTGATAGAAAAAATGGGGAACCAGTTCAAGATTATTACCTGTCCAAGAAGGGCATTAGAACGTAGTCATGAACAACAAAGTCCAGCACCCATGGTATGAGAATCAGAATAGCTAAAAATCTAGCCTGAAATGAGAATAATCAGAAGTAAGGTGTCGATGTAACAAATCGCTCATTTTGATATGCCATGACTAGCAACCTGACACTTGCGGGACACAAAGAAACTCATTGATAACTGAAAAACTAAATGCAAAGGTAAGACGCAGCGCCTATGTGTTTCTATTCCAGCAAACAAGTCTAAGAATGACGAAAAATGCTGAATAACAATGCTATAATGCGATACACTATGAGCACTCAGTTAATAGGAAGAAATATATTCTGTAACCATATGCAGACTAGCAACTCTAGTCCAGTAGCCCTTTTAAAATATTTCACTTACAGAACTGGAGGCGGCAAACCGGAAAACACGGTCTTCATAAAGCACATCATCCCTCTCTAAGCCAAAAACAAAATCGCCGATGGACTGAACAAACCCTTTCTGTGGTACCAACTCAACAGGGTCTGACTGAACATCCTCCACTGAACCACCCATTTTACCATCACCATCAGACTCATCTGAACTCCACGAAGAACCACGAGCATGATCACGCCTAACAAGATCGTCATCCACGATCCAATCCTCCCACCTCCTGCTCTCCTCATTCAGCATATCATCCTGAGCTTCCCTCAGCTCCACAATGGCCTCCGCTCTCCTCTTCCACGCCTCAAACTTCTCCTTCTCCGACAACTCCTCCTCGCCGCTCTCATCCTTCAATAGCTTATCCTCAGTCATGTCATCCTCCCTCAATCCGAACCAATCACCATCCTCGAATAAGAACCTCCACCACCAGTCCCCCTTTGTCCCGGACCCCTTCCTCCCACCATTACCCTTCGCGCGGGTCACAAACCTGCTGCAGCATCTTAACCTCCTACCACCACGGAATTGGAGTATCAATTCGGGGGAACCACGACGCATACACGTCACCTTACACTTGCTCTCGTCGTTGAAGAAATTGAAGCTCTCACATAAGATCACAGAAGAGCTCATTAAGAACAACATGTACAGCACCCAACATTTTCTAGAATCCTCACCAAACCAACATTAACAAGTCGATCCAAACCCAACACCAAGCGTCGAACACCTTCTGGGCACCTACCAAGACACGCATTATAGAAAAAGAACCAGTTTTCGAGACAATTCCGTACCCACTTCACGAAACTTAGTATAAATTGGAGTACTGACCGTTGATTTACGAGGAAAGAATTGACGAAGAAGGATAAATGGAGTGGAGAAGTAAAGTGGAAGAAGAAGATGGAGGGAGGGAGGATAGAGGAGGCGTTCGAGTTAATGGATAAATGGGAATATGGATTTTTTCGGACATGTTCCGTGACTGTCTTTCCCTTTTCGGGGTTTTGATATTTCCACGTCACCTTTCTTTTAATCGGTCAATCCATATTTTAAGTTCGAGTCAATCAAGCATAACTTAAAAATAAGTATTTTATCAAACTCGGTTTACTCGCATAAGTATTAAGTGGACTGAGTTATTGAACTCGAGACGCCAAATTGAAAGTTATATATGTATGAATCTCAAGAAAAGTTATTTTTATTGGATGAGAATCATACTATTTTATTTCGGATGTTTATAAGTGATGGTTTTGGCGCATAGCACTTACTTGTTGAAGCGAGCGGTCCCATAGGTTCGGATCGGCTTACTTGAAGTGATGGCCGAGTTACAGTCACAATATATCGGACTCGAGACTTGATTTTTACAAATTTTTTTTATATGAAAATCTGAAAAAACTTTTGGAACGAATCCGTAATTTTCTCCTCTGAGTATGTTTCTTGGATGAAAAATTTAAAAATCAGTTCAGTCGGGATTCTCCTTTTATAAAGAAAACCCAATTGATGATGAAGCGCCACGTGGCAGAGGACACGCATACCTCCAACGTGTCAGCCATGTGGCATGTCAGACAATAAGATAAGTGTAAAATTTGGTAAGCAAGCTTAATAATATTAAAACTTACAAAAATTAACTTTGCAATAGAAATGAAAATTGGTTTCAAAAAATTTAGTGAAAATAATGTGGAAGAGAAAAGAACCCTAAAATGCCTGATATCGAAAAAGTCTTTGCGCTGTTCTTTCTCGAAAATAATATTATCTATTCCACACGTGCACTTTATCAATAAATTTTCCTCATGCCAGATGGAGAGAGGTCGTTTCATCCCTGACAAATTTCATGAAGTCAATGACTTCCAGGTTGGAATGCGAAGCCGCCAGATATTGAAAGCCTTTGCGTTGGTCTTATCGAGGGTTTGGGTGTGGTCTTGATCAAAATGAGATAATGATGAATGATCAGAATTAACCTTAGGTAGATGATGTACTATAGCTTTCAGGAACTTTAATCTCCATTGTATATCGGCTATGCCTCTATCCAACCGCTCATGGACTCTTCGCCGTATCCAAGTGAATCGAGGCCCAACGAATCCCAGGTCAATGAGTTCACATTGCTTTATCCATTGTTGAAATTTTATGTGCTTGGTGAAAGGAGCCGTCATAGATCCACCCTCCCTTCGCACCTTCTTCCCCCCATTGGAGATGTCGCTTGGACTAGAGGAGGCTGCCCTGGATCCCCTACGAGAAGGCCCTCCATGATCGGTGTCACTTTTGAATTTTCTTTCGCTGAGTTTTTGTTATAGTACTTTCATCGAACAACTAGAGTGCATTGGAGGAGACGACAAGTCGTTTACATAACAGTGTGCGTGGATCCTGGCTAGAGAATTTTAATGACGTGGCACAATGACATTGGCCAGTAAAAAAAGACGTGACACGTCAGAGGCGGGAACACTAAAAAGTGGTTAAAGGTTATTAAAGAATGTTGTTTGAGGCGATTATTGTCAAAATTACATAAATAGACCTAAAATTCATTGTAATAGGCAATTATATATAATTTTGTAAAACTATCCTATTCTAATCCATCTCCCTGTTCTTCCCCTATCTTCTCGTCTTCTTTCTCTCGAATATCTCTCTATATCTCTTCGATTAGATCTTCAATCTAACAGTTTACAGTAAGAGAAGTCAATTATGTTATATCTAGTGAAGTCAATTATGTTATATCTAGTTTGATAGATTGTAGGGTATAAAATTTTGCTATTTTGGTTACTAGGGTTATTAATCAAGCCCTTTCGTGTGCACTAGATCACATTTGGCGGAAGACGAATGAAGTGACAAATAAAGTTTAAATCTAGATAACCCTGATTAGATTTTTTTGGTAGGATGTACCCTCGATCAGATACAACACTTACCTTCGTTATGTAACCAAGTTCTGGCTCGCTCTCTGTTAACTGTATAGAACTTGGAATTTCTATTATGATTCGGTTAGGAGATTGGTGAACTCTTGCATTTTCGTACTTCGAAGTAACCCCTTCCTTTTAATAAAATTATACTTAAAAAAATGAATTGTCATATAATACTCTGTTTTGAAAGCGTTATACTTTTCGTACTTCGATTGTTTCATGTTTTGAAAATTCAAGACATATTGTTGGACTTTGGGTCCGGATTACGTTCATCATTGTGCAAATATGGACCCAGGCCCATTAAGCCTGGCTATTGGGCCGGTTAGCGGACCAGCCCTATCCTCTTGTGGATGCTGACATCATCGCTTGTGTAGTGGTGACATCAGCAAACGGATAAGTACTAACGTTTGCAAACAGATAAGCACTGACGTCAGCAAATAGATAAACACTAACAGCTAAGTAGCTGCTGACTCAGCTACTGAGGTGGCAGGCATACATTGCCTTGAACCACGTGGTGCCACGTGGTGCACACGTGGCCCATCATGTGTTAGCTGCCTCCCCGGATTTTTTCCATATATAGGAGTTTTGCCAGGACTGTAATGTAAGTTTTCGAACTTCTTGATCCACACTCAGAACGGACGAATGTCGTATTAGTCCATATAGATCTCAGACATTGCGAAGCAAGGCCATTCGTAGAAATCGTTCACGTATCCGATCCATTAGTGATCGTGAACCAAGCGGTAATACTACCTCGTTACAAAGGTCCTGTGGAAGCATGCTATAACAAGTATGCCTTGTTATTTATTAATGAATTTGTTCGTTAATTATAAGGAGGATTAACTTATAATTATGTGTTAATTATGAGTCAAACCCTAAAATTGGTATCATAGCAAGCTTAGGTATTATTCTCATTGTTGTATGATCTTTGGAATTAAGTTTAATTGTGATTATTTGATCCAAAAATCATGTCTAATGTCAATTTTAATAGAAATTGCATTATGTTGTCCTTAAATATAATTAAGTAAATAGCTTAGGGACAAAGTTGAAGTTTGGTTTTCACACACGTAAAGGAATTGTCCTTTATCGCGCACACATGAAACCCTTGGTACTGAACTGAAGTTTTTGCATCTAATGTGGTTCGTCCTTGTGCTGCGAATGCATGAAACCTAGGGATTAAAATATAATTTGCCAAAATTCCCAATCTCAGTGAACCCTAAAATCCCAATTTTCCCCAATTCAATCTCTCATCAATTCGGCCATTTCCAACATTTCGCGACCTTAAAGAGGTCGGACTCGACTCTCCAAAAACTCCCCGACGTTTTGTCGTCACGTTTTGTTCGATTTTTTTCACCGGAGTTGAGCTTTCAACCAATTTCAAATCCCCGACGGCGGAACCGGAGAGGAAGAACGACGACACAACGGACCTTAAGAAGGGTACCATCGAGTTCGAGGATCGACTCCTGATTGGTGGAGGCCGCTAACTTGCCATCGTGAGCGTGTAGTCGTAGGAGGGTGGACGGAGGTCTTTTCCTTTGTCAAGGAGAGAGAAAGATAGAGAGAGAGAGAAAAGGGGGAAGAAATGTGAGGGGCATAAACGTAATTTTGTGATTTTTTGTAGATTATTTATACCCCGGGTCGACTTGAATTAAATTGGACGAATTGAACTGGTTTAATAGTTCGATCAACCCGATTTTTGTCAATTTTAACCCAGAGTCAAAATTAGTTTATTAGATGGATTTTTTGTGTTTTTGGTTGAATAAAATTCTGAAAATTACAGATTAATTTCTAAATTAAGTTTTTAAAGTTATTTTAATAATTTTAAGAACTTGAATATATTTTAGATTAGTTTTAAAATATATTAATGGATTCTTCAAAAATTAAATTTTGTATTCAATTTTGGACATTTCATTGACTAAATTCCAAAATTGTTTATAAGTAAACATAAGTCATTTAAAATTGAAAAATATGAGTATTTTTTAATTAAGTTAGATTTTGAGCTATATAGGCTTCAAAATCTTAGGAGTGTTATTGAGTAAAATTAGATTTTTTTTTCAGTTACATAAATGATTTTAAGTGAGTCTTATAATTAAGTTTGGTTTGGAAAATTATTACGATAATTTTTTGATAAAGCTAATTTTTTTGGATATGTCTGAAAAATATTTTTGAGGTATGTTTACTAATAAAAAGATGAAAAATAACATGATTTATTGATTACATATCATAGCTCGATTGTTAATAAATTCTTGGTATAAGACATTATCGTTTTTTATCGAAAAATAAGTTTTTGATCCTTGGAAAAAATACAAGCATTTGTCCTAAGACTTTTGCATTGTATTACAAGTTTACAATGATATCTTTTGAGAAAATTCCTGAGTACTTTATGGGTAGCACGTATTGTGATCAGACATAACACAAGTAACAAGATATCGATGTGTCGTATCTATTTATAAGAATATAAGAATTGCATGAAGTTAATAAAAGTAAACTTAACTTTTGTTCACAAAAAGATATAAAAGTGTGTCTGAGCTGAAGGTAATGACTGTAAAAGAGTATTTGTGCAAAAATGTTCAAACATCTTCTAGTGTTGAAGAAGATGAGAAAATTATGAAATTTTTCTATCTCTTGAACGTAACACATTTTTGTGGTGTCTAATTGGATAATTGAGTATAAAGATAATTTTTGTGAAAATTTTCTTTCAATGCTCAAACGAAGTTGCAAAGTTGATGATGTGTATGTCACTTTTCAATTTGGAAATATGATTGCAAATTCTTATATCCTTTTGCCTTTGGATCATAGGATCCATGCCAATCCAAGTCATGTAGTCGTTAGACCCTCCTTATTTTGTGTAAATCATTTAAACTTTTGTTAAGTCTTGTTGAAAAGTTCTTAAACATGTGTGTTTAGAACTTCATGTATTTTTATGTTTATTTTTCATGCAGATATGTGTTATCCTGATTAAATAAAGTGTTTATTTAATAAAATGATTATGGCCATGAGAAAGATCCACTTGTATTTACTATCAAAGAACTTAGAATAATTAGGGTTTGAGATTAACTCTCAGAGGATAAGAAGAAACATATCCGTGACCTACTTCAAATTTGAGGTAATCAAGGATCTTATATCATTCAGAGTTATAACATATAGTAGATTAATATTGCATTACTGATGTAAGTTTTTACAAACAACGTATCTTTCACAATTTTCTTTAAGCTATGTGAATAGCTATATGTTGAAAGAACATTAGGTTCTATAGACTATGATTATGATTATGATCTAATATGAGAATGTACTCAATTTAAGAATTGATTGCTTAACGATAATATCTTTATGTAAGATGTTTAATGTGATCAACAAGCTAGCTAAGACTAGCTATATGCTTAAAAGTTAAGCATAATAACTATTCCATGCCTACAAGTTTTGATCATGTGAATGGCCCAAATGTATGTTGATAACATTACAGGATTTCACGTGAGTTGTCACCTTAAGCTTAAAGAGAATTGTCTCTTACCAATCAAAAGTCCATATTGAGGTGTATGTGACTTGAGTTTGTTTTATTGGGAGCAACAACAAGGTTGACCAAAAATGTTAAAGGCAAATGGAATAGTTAAGAAACAAGAGAAAAAACTTCTGAAATTTAAAGGTCTGATATTTCTCAAAAGAAATGTTTTAACTGTCTGAAGATATGACATTAAGTGATAAGTTGCATTGACAAGGCAATCATTTAGTTCACTTGTGAGTAGATTAATTTTTTCTAGATCTATTCTTCAAACTAAATGTCAATTAAATAATTGATTCAATTGAGATAGGCCATGTGACAAAGATATGTAAAATCTTTGTTGAATCCCAATAAGTATTGATTGGAATAACTTCCATCTACATTGGTTAATATACACAAGTAGAAGTTGAAGGAATTGATACAAAAAGATTATGTTTGTAAATTCTGCTTCTACATGATGTGTTATATGTTATGTGAAATCAATGAATTTCATGTTTGTTTAAGTTTAAATGGCTCTTAGTTTCTGTTAGGTAGTTGAGTACAATATAATGAGTAGAATTTTGGACAAGTCTTTATTTATGATAGTTATTAGTAAATGGATTCTCATTTTGAATATTAATCTATGTGATTTATATTGTAGTTATTTTTCTGCATTCATAACTTAACGTCTGAAGTTGATGTCAAGTTATGTTATTCTAGAATGAACTCACACGATTGTCCAACTAAGGTAGGACTAAAAGGTAATTTGGTAAAGATCAAATTTACCTACATGTGAATGCTTCTAGAATAGAAAAATAGTTATGAGATCTGTTCACTAAATAACTAGATTTATTCGTTAGTTCTATTAAATTCATTCTAAAGTATGTGGTCAAGTGAATCTTACGTCCATTTGTGTGAATATCTTACAAAGAATGTCTTTGTCAAATACTTACAAGTATCAAATAAGTTGATACGTGTTTGAAAGCGAGCAATCAAATAGAAAAGTGATATTATTTGTACCATATAAATTTTTTGAAAATTGAGTTTTTTCAAAAATTAATATAGGTGAATTATGACCCGCCTTGTATGAAACTGATAAGTTAAGATCATCTGGATCACTCCTTCCGAGTAGGAGGATTTTATGGAGGAGGAAAATAATGATTTACCACTTTTAGCTGATCTAAAAATTCATAATCTCAATGATCTTCATCTTAATGGGAGTATGTGAGATCTATAGCTCAGTAGGAGTAGGATTCTAAACTTCAGTAGAAGTTTGGAATAAAACTTTTGTAGGATATGAATTCTGGTTATGATCGATATGTGAGATATTTATCAAAACTGAAAAATTCAGAAAGCTAAAATAATAAGTTTTTTCATGCCAATGACTAAAGGTTGAAAGTGTGAGAAATGTTCTATTGTATAAAGATACAAATGATACTTCTTTCGGCAAATCCTATAAGATGAGAATAAACATAAGATGATTTTGGATACTTTGTCAATTCTCAGTTAGAATGAATTAGTTAATGTAATGGATGACTAGATAAGACCAAACTATGTTTGAGAACTAGTTTAGCGTTGACCTGTCTATGAGGCAAAGTTTGAGAATTTTGAATTCTCAAGATTGAGCGCTAATAGTCTTATTTAATTTTCAGTGGTATCACATAACGTAAAAGAGTTGGCTATGAGGAGTCATTCTCAAATATTGTGATATTTCTGACTGTTGGGTTGATTTTAGCTATAATGACTTACCCTGATCTAGAGCTACATCAAATAGATGTAAATACTACATTTCTCAATAGAGAATTGGATGGATAAACTCATATGGTTTGACCAGAGAGTTGGATCCATAGATTGAGATACCAAACATATAGTTTGTAAAGTAGCCTTAATCTATTTGCGAGTCAGTCTTATACTCGTAATTTCATGATTTTATCATAATACGAAAATGTCATATATTTTTCAAACTGATTGATGAGTACTGTGCTAACAACACTAAATGCTCTGAAAAGGTTTGTCATCATATGTGGATAATCGAAATTGACTAGAAATATCTTTACAAGATCAAAAGTGTGATTTATGACTGACTTTGAAATTTAAAGGTATTAGAGAAGTTCATTGCTATTCGATGTTAAGATTTCGAGAAATTGTTTGAGTTTAACAGTTTGAATGTGATGATAATATTCCTATATGCCCTAGTAATTAAAAAGGTCATTTTCTAAAGTAAAGACTTGTATCCAGATATTCCTCATAAGCTAAAGGATGTGAGGAATGTCCTTTAAACAAATATTTTGGATTATGGTGATCCAAACATAGCACATTGACTAATAGTCAAGAAAATTATGAAGTATTTGGAAATGATTGCAGTAGAATCATTTAGGTTAAGACCTAACATCATGGGTTAAGCTAATGCCATTTAGGCATGAGATGTGAATATATGAATATTCACATTTAAATATATTTATTTACCATTCGGAGAAGCTTTCTCATGAAGTAGCTATGAATAGACTAGTGTTTATCTCCTTATCAGTTATAAAAGCTCTGAATGTAGTTTTTATAACTACTGTGCAATAAATAAAATGGTTAAAGAGAGTCTTTAACCATTTATCCAAAGTTATCCTAGATAAACCAATAAACATATGCTAAGTTTAGTTGTTACATGTAAAGAAGTAAGCATGAAACACATATCTATGTGAGTTATGATCGCAGATCTTAGGTTATACCTTATGATGTTTTGAGAAATATAATAGTTACCAGGATTTGCGAATAAGTTATTTCTTGCTCAAATAGAGTAATTTGTTATTCAATGGAATTTGATACTATATCAGCAATACAATTTGAGTAACATTTACTAATGTATATGAAACTGAAAAGTAGCTCACTCACACGGGTGTTTACCTCAGTGAGAGTCAACAAGTTGATTCCTTGTTAAGATGAGGAAGTTTATGAAAATCATTACATCTAGTGCTTGTTCTAAAATGTTGATGCCGTCTTGCTTAATTATAAGATAAGTTCTTATTAAAGTACAAGATTTATGAATACAAGCATTTATTGCTACATAGAATTTTTTATGAATCCGAGTGATAAGAAATTAGTGGAATATATCATTAATCTGTCTTGATAGACTGAAGTAGTTTTATGTAACAGTAAAACATTGAGATTGATGCTCTAGTATGATGTTAAGTTGTGTATTACATGCACTTCTTTTTGGAGGAATGAACATCATATGACGTGGATAAAACCATGTTTGCTTAATCATCCAATGAATGGGAAATCATAAAGTGATTTCTAGTTCCCTGGTGTGAGACCAATTTTGAAAATTTAGTTTGATACATTATCCTTATGATCCTTAATGTACTTTAGAAGTATGATTTTATGCTACTAGCTTGGAAAGTCTATGAAAGGTCATAATTCATAATTTGACCTAGCAAGGCTGACGAGAAAAGCAGGCATTAACGCGATGGAAGAAATACTTATAAAGAAAAAGGTTCTGCATCAATCATATTCCTGAGCTTCATTGTTATGGTGCACCTATTGTGTTATGAGTAATACAATAGTGAATACGAATAAATTGTTTGAAATCACATGTGATAATAATGGGATATGAGATGAGGCCTAGGATAAGGCATACTATACATAATGAAGATATCGAGATGCTACAATTCATGTGGCCATTATGGGTGCTCTTGAGTCTAGCTATCTACACTCGATGTATGATAGTCGTATGAAATCTTTGCTAAGTAAAAATCTAAGACTTTGTTGATTATGATCAATAATGAATGAGTGGGAGATTGTTGGACTCCGGACCTAGATTGTATTCATCATGTACAAATCTGGACCCAGGCCCATTGGGCTCGGCTATTGGTCCAATCAACAGACCAGCCCTATCCTTGTGGATGCGGAGCTTGCATAGTGCTGACATCAGCAAATGGATAAGCACTAACATTAGCAAACAGATAAGCAGTGATGTTAGTAAATGGATAATTACTAACGTAAGTAGATAGCTGAGCAGCTGCTGACTCAGCTGCTAAGGTGGCAGACATGCATTGCCTAGAACCACGTGGCCCGCCATGTGTTAGCTGCTTGCCCAGATTTTTCCCTATATATAGGGGCTGGGATAATTCCCCTCAGGCCCCTCGGGTTTGCAGAAATTAGTGATTCAGCCCCTCTATTTTTTTATTATTGTTTAGCCCCTCTAGTTTGTGAAAAGGGTATTATTTAATCACTGTTGCCGGAATCAGCTCTTTTCTCCAGCCAAAATGAACCTAAGATTACTAAAATATCCTTTTCCTTTAAAAAGTAAAAAAATAAATTGAAACACAATCGTAATTTGTATTGAGCTGAAATTTTTCATGAAGAATCCTAAAAATATTCATGATTTACGTAAAACATTTCAGAAATTTTGGAGGCACAAAAGTATTTTTTTTATTTTTCAATGTACCAAAATTTGAAAAATCATATAAAATAGAAAATTTGTCTAATTGGGTTAAAACTTGTCCCATATGTCTTTAAGCATCTTTAATAAATTTAGGAATAAAAAATTCTGGATTCTCATAAACCAATTTTGAAAAAGTCTGGGAATACAAAAAATATAGAGTTTTAATTTATTTTTTACTAAAGATGGAGTCTTTAGTAAAGATGCTTAAAGACACATAGAACAAGTTTTAGGTCCTAAATTCACTAAAGATTCTTAACAACACATGAGACAAGTTTCAGCCCAATTAGATAAATTTTCTATTTTATATGTTTTACAAAAGTTTGGCATGATGGAAAATAAAAAAATACTTCTGTGCCTCCAAAATTTCTGAAATATTTTACGTAAATCATGTATATATTTAGGATGCTTCATGAAAAATTTCAGCTCAATACAAATTATGATTGTGTTTCAATTTATTTTTTTACTTTTTAAAGGAAAAGGGTATTTTAGTAATCTTAGGTTCATTTTTGCCAGAGAAAAGAGCTGATTCCGGCAACAGGGGTTAAATAATACCCTTTTCACAAACTAGAGGGGCTAAATAATAATAGAAAAAACTAGAGGTGCTGAATCCCTAATTTTTGCAAACCCGAGAGGCCTGAGGGGAATTATCCCATAGGGGTTTTACTCAGATTATAATGTAAGTTTTCAGACTTCTTATTCATACTCAGAAATGACGAATTTTGTATTAGTCCATATAGGTCTCACACTTTGCGAAGCAAGGCCATTTATGGAAGTTGTTCATCTATCCAATCCATTAGTGATCGTGAACCAACTAGTGATACTACCTTGTTGCAAAGTTCTTGTGGAAGCATTCTACAACAAGTAAGCCTTGTTATTTATTAATGAATTTGTTGGATAATTGAAAGAAGGATTAACTTATAATTATGTATTAATTATGAGTCAAACCCTACACATATAGTTTATAAAAACCCATATAGTACTAAATGAGATTTTTTTTTTCAAATTAAAAAAGTAAATTCTGAAAATTTTAAACCATATGATACTAAATAAGATTTTTTCCAAATTAAAAAAGCCTACAAACTGAGGAGAAATCGTAAAACCGTTGAGAGATTTTCTCATAGAAAAGTACCTCTATTGAACGTTTGTTTTCATGTTTGGTAAGTTTCTCCGAGATTTCTCTGCATAATGATGATGGATATAACATGTTTGCATGTTCCTAATCTAGGTTGTGGATAGGGGTGAGCAAAAAGACCCGAATCCGATATTCGAATTCAATATCTAATTTTTTTTTCAGATTTGGATTCGGGTAATTTTATAAACGGATTCGGATAATCCAAAAAAATTATTTTGGATTCGGGTTCGGATACGGATAAAAAAATTAAATTCGAATTATCTGAATATCCAAATTGTTAAATATATATATAATATATTCTTCTAGTGGGTTGGACTTTACTTACAAAACCTATATATAATATATCACGCCTCATCTATCCAAACCATAAAAGCCCATTCCAGAGAAAGAAGAACCTTAAATAAAATTGAAGTAAAAGCCCGTTGAATATAAAGAAGAACCTTTAATAAAATTGAAGGCAAGTTACGCAGTTGTCATTAGTCTAAAATAATGAAGAACACAAACCCTAAAAAATTTCTTTTCAAATAGCTCCTGCTTCTGCCCTCCACCATCTGGGGTTTCTTTGCTGACCACGAATCTGGTCATCTCAACTTAATTCAAATGGTATACTTGTCTATTTGTCTTAGTCTATTCCTTTGTTTCTTAGCTCTGACTTTTTTTATTCTGGAAATTGAATACGAGCAACAGTAAATACACCTCCCAAAATACCTCCTTCTTGAATATAATCCACCTCTTCGATTATGGGTTTGCATTTTCAGATGGTTTAATTGCATTCCATGTTGGACGCCACAGTTTAAGAGTCCATATGTATGCCTCTTTTAAATTGTTGTTGGTAACTTTTGTTTAATTGGAATGACTATTTCATGGTTAAAATTGACCCATTCGGATGATCAATCGTTTGTTTTTAAAATTCGGATAATTCGGATTATCTGAATCCGAGTCCAAAATAATTTTGGATTTTATATTTTGGATAATTCCTTATTTGAATTTGGATTCGGATAGAAAAATATATTTTTGAATATTTTGGATAATAATAAATTCGGATTTCGGATTCAGATTATTCGAAATGCTCACCCCTAGTTGTGGAGGATCACTTTATTGAGTTTATGTTCATGGAAACTTTGCCCTACATCTTAACAATTCTTAAACTGGAAGCTAAATCCCAATCACTGATTTGGAATAGTTTCTGGGACATTGCTGCTCGAGGCCATTCCATTTCTAGCCCCCCTCATGGGAAGACTTACTTCTGGAAGTGGGTCACTCATCCTTTATAGGCCTTTTAATTTTATATGTAAAATAATATAAAGATGACATGTCGTATTTAAGGTGTAAAAAATGCCATGCAAGTTTAGGAAGGGTTGTCGGCGACCACAAAGATAATCAAGGGTTTAATCAACTTAATTCAGATTCAATAGGGACTAGATTAGTCTTCACTGAAGGGAACTAAATAGTAACATCTTAGGCATAAGGGTATAATGGGTATATCATCTTAAGCATAAGGATATAGTGAGTATATCATCTTAGGCATAAGGGTATATTGGGTGTATTATCGTTAACTGCAATCTTAAAAATAGAAAATATAGATATGAAAGTCATAACATAAGTAAATTATTTATTTAAAATATTAGGGAAAAGTACACGTAAGTACCCTGTGGTTTACCCGTTTCCAGAAACAGACCGTGTGGTTTTAAAGTTCCAAATTCAGTACCTATGGTTATTTTTTTGGGACAATTTCGATCCCGGGCAGATTTTTAGCCTGACCGGCCGCCTGTCATCGCCACGTCATCGCCATGACACCGACACATCATGGTCTTTTTTTGGAAACAAGCAAACCACAAGGTACTTATGTGTACTTTTCCCTTAAACGCGTGCACGTCACTCTTCGAGCTTCACAGGGCTAGAAGCCTCCTCCGGTGTTGCAGCCTCCCCTACCACGGATGCCTCGAAACTTGCCATGTCAGCATTGCTCTCCTCATTGGCACCCGCCAATTTGGCATGTGTCTTAACCGTCTCCTGCAGCGATTACCTCAGAATCTGACATTTTAAGGTTGCTATGGCGTCATTTTAAGATTCTGAATTTTGAAATGCGAAGGAAAAACAGAGGAGGAAGAGTAAGGGCTCGACGAGATGCACGGGAAAAATATTTGAGGTTGAAGATGAAAGAGGTTATATTTTTAAAGAAAAAGTACACATAAGTACCCTGTGGTTTACTTGTTTTCAAAAAAAGACCATGATGTGTCGGTGATGTGGTGATGATGTGGCAAGGACAGGTGGCCGGTCACCCAAAAATGTTGCACGGGACTAAAATTGTCCCCAAAATGAAACCACATGTACTAAATTTGGAAGAAAAAAATCACACGGTCTTTTTTTGGAAACAGGTAAACCACAGGGTACTTATGTGTACTTTCCCTAAAATATTATTTAACCTCAAAATCACAGAACAATTTAAATAAGTGACAAATCATATTACATTCAAAATTAAAACCCTAAGAACAAAAAACCTACCATCATCGCAACAAAAACTACCATTCGTCCATTCCAAAACATACCACAAAATTCTTGCCATAAAACTACGGCTTATACTACCAAGAAAATTCAATGGACTATTCAAAACAAGTACCAATATTAGAGTAAATTAATATTAATATCAAACGAGTACCAATATTAAAGTAAACCAATATTAAAAGAGACCAATATTAAAATAAATTAGTATATAGATACCAATATTAAAATTAATGAGTACCAATATTACAGTTAACTAGTACCAACATTAAAGTAAATGAGTACCAATATTTAAATAAATGAGTACCAATATTAAAGTTAAATAGTATCAATATTCAAGTAAACAGTTAACAATACTAAAGTTTAGGGTACTAATATCTAACTGTATATGTACCAATATCCAAATAAACAAATACTAGTACTTGTACCTTGCCGCATCCCTCTTGACTTTCGCTGCTTTTAAGCTCCTGTTTTGGAGAAAGCATAACTATTCACTATGCCCACAGATCCTCCCTATTGTTGGTAATCTCCACCGCATCAAGCCACCCCTCTACAGTTTTTTTCAAATCACTTCCACCTGGTTTAGCCCAATCATGCTCTTCTGGAGGAGGAGGAAGAGATGGACTACGTGAAATAACAATGTTAACAAGATATTTGATACCTTCTGGAAATTGTAAGTGGGGGATTTGGTATGCGAGGGCGGGGCAAAGGGAGAGGGGTTTCAGATTATAATTATTTGTAAGGGTAGGTAAGGACAGAGGTTGTATGGTGAGAGTTGGGGGGACGGGGACATATGTGGATTTCATATTATAATTATTTGTGGTGGGTGGGTGATGTACGTGAAAATGTACATAAAATTATCTATGGTTTGTGAGTCATTTGTTTGTGTTTTGAGTCAATTGAGTCACATTTTGTTATGTGTCTTATGTCTTTTGCATGTTGAGTTGGAAAGTGAAGACCTGTTGTGTTTTGTGTGTTTTTGTAGGCGATGGAGTAGGATTTGGATGACTGGCCATTTGTGCAGAAAGAAGGATGTAACCAAAGGGTGTATCGGTCATTAGATCCAGTAGTAGTCGTTGGGGATGAAGATTTTTCAAGTGTAGCTGTCGCTACACCTATAGCGATCGCTGGTCAAGAAAAGAGCCTTGCATTCAGCGAGAGAGGGATTTTTAGCGGTAGATGGGGGTGTAGCGGGCACTGGCCTACCCGAACTTGAAGAAAATTGACTGTTTAGCTTAGTTTAGGTCTAGGCTAGTTAGAAATTTTGGCTCAACTATAAAAGCTTGAAGCCCTAGGGTTTAAAATACTCTTGGACGACTTTAGCACAAGACTCATTTAATTTAGTGTTTCTCCAATTCAATTGTTCTTACTTTCGAGGATTGTAATCATCAATTTGGACCATTCAATCAACTAGGTATTTTCATAACTTGTGATCAAGCATTGTCTTTTTATTCATCGTCTTGATTATTGATTGTTTAAGTGTTTCGTATTGTGTGTCTAGAATTAAGATTAACGACCTTAGTTCGTGACATAGATTCCATCCAACATGTTTTATTGCTTTATTAGTTGATCATTGTTCGAACTTAAGATTGACAACCCCAGGTTTGTGTAGCAATTCGTAGTGTTTAATTAACTAACCAATTACTCGATTTCAATTGCTTAGATTAAGATTGAGAATACATAATCCAATATTTAAAGAATTGATTTATCTGTCCCTGTGGAGATGATCATACTTATCTTTATATTTGTCACGACCCAAATTCGGATTGCCGACATGGCGCTGGATCACGCTCACCTAAACCGATGAGCCGCGACCTAACCAGCCTCATACATACACACAAATATCATAGTACGGAAGCGTAATTATTTGCGGAAGCATATTTCATATATATTACATATACATTGCAATATTCTTATTCTAAATAATAAAATTCATACATAAGGTCCTACAAATGTATAATGGAGCGACACGGCTAAGATCACAAAGAGAAGTACCATCTGGAGACTTCTAGCAACCCAAAAAGTAGACAACGATTTCAAACGTATAAACAACAAAAACTCTCCGGACGTCACGATCCTTAACTTTTGTCACCTGTGGAGGAGGGGGTAAGTACTTGGAAGTACTTAGTAGAAGATATTAAAACTAACCTATAATTAACTAACCAATCACAGGCATAGACTCAAATTCATGCATGGACAAATGTTCCAAATTAACATTTAGCACATCACAAGTAATTCAATCATAAATAAAGACGAATTCATAAATCATACACATAAACACGTTCCGACCCTAATGTGGTATCGCAAACGCCATATCATATTCACAAATCATACACATAGACACGTTCTGACCCGAACTTGGAGTTGCAAGCGCCACATAAATAGATGGACTTCGGATAGGTCTAGAACGTGTCACTCCTTTTCATAATACTGGAATACCATATCTTATAGCACTTTCATAATCAAACTCCGTCGACCATATCATAATCATAACAAATCCAATGTATCCCCAAAACATGTGCACATGTGCCAACATCCCCGGTTGGTCACGGGTAGACCTCATTGTCTGCCATCTCACAAATCAACTCACATATATCATTCACATATTCATAATGTTCAAAACCATGTATTCATAATCCACAAGACTCATATTTATCAAAACTATGCATAACCGAAAATCACCAAATCACACAAAACAAAGACTCACTTTCACAATCCATCATATAACCACATAATCATCATATCAAAGTAAAGTCACAAGTTTATAACAAACAATGTTAGCCAAAACAGAGGTTAGGGAAAATATCACCCTACCTTAACCAATTTGTCCAAATGCTCCAAAAGTTTCCACACACCACTTCACGATCCACGTTGCTCAAATGCCAAGGTGCGATCAACTAAATAATAAGAATAACCTTCTATGAAACATCATCCTCTCAACAAAAGGAAAATGGCAAAAATCATACCTAAGTCCCTAATATCAAACCCTCACACAAAGTCTCCAAAAATACAAAGGTCCTCTAATCCAACACCAAACCATAAATCATCATCTATAATCATCATATCTTCTCATAACATCTATCAAATCTCATTAACCACATATGCTCTTCAACAAGGTCATACCAAAAATTCTCCAAAATATACACAATAACTCTCTATCAAACACAATCTCTTAAATATAAGGAAAATGGGAATAACATCACAAAAGTCCCAAATTTCAGATTCCTACAACAAAATCTTCAAAACTTCACAAAGATCCTCAAACACACTATCAAAGCTTAGCTTATCATCAAATTTCCTCATATCTTCCTTTCACATCCTTAAATAATCTCAACCTCCAACATCTTAATCCACAAAGTTGCTCAAATCCTTTCAAGCTTACACCTAATTCAAGATATTGAATAGATCTACACTTATTTCTAAAAGACTTAAGGTTAGAACTCACTTACCAAGCTCCAAATTCCAAGAACCTTCTTCTTCTTCTTTCTTCTCCTCTCTTCTCCCACGTCCCTCTCTCTCTCTCTCTCTCTGTTTTTCTTTCAAAAGGATGGCTAATGACTCACTCAAGCCTCCCAAGATATTTTAACCCAAAACTTTCCATAAATGGAAAGTTTACCTAACACAAGTGGCATCCTTATTCTCTTTTGATCCTTGACCTTTCAAGTCATTCACAAACACTCCTACATCTCTTCTTAAGTTCTAATAAGTCCTCAAATCAAGTCTCAATCCATAAAATCCATAGTGCTCACCCTTTGGCAAATTCTTTCAATACCGATAAAAATCGTACCTAAAACCGAGTACTTAAGAACTTTCCCATGATCCCATCAAATAAATCTTCAAATGTCAAAAACTTCTTAACCAAGCTGTAGTTCTAGGTGTTACAAACGTTCTCGAATTGGAATCACTCAAATCGGAGGTCATATGAAGAAGTTATGGATTTTTGAAGAAAAGTGTACGTAGCCCAGCGCCCGCTCGCAAGCCCAGCGCCCACTTGCCCCTGCTTCGGAAAAATTTGTAACCCCCCAGCGGCCGCTGGCCCTTCCAGTGCCTGCTGGATTCCACTCTCAAATAAACTCAAATTAGTAAAGTTGTAGATCTAGGTCTTACGAATCTACTCGTTTTAGAATCGCTTGATTCCGAGTTTGTATGAGAGAGTTATGATTTTTCTACCAAAAGTCGATGAACTAAGTCTATCATTCATAACCCAA
The DNA here is from genome assembly GCA_012979155.1 of Hypericum perforatum. Classification (NCBI taxonomy): domain Eukaryota; kingdom Viridiplantae; phylum Streptophyta; class Magnoliopsida; order Malpighiales; family Hypericaceae; genus Hypericum; species Hypericum perforatum. The sequence continues at coordinate 27,456 of SOPF01028876.1, read as the reverse complement.
CCCAAATTTACATAAAACTCAAAAACACAAAGTTCAAATCACAAAACTCAAATCACGAAAGTCATAGACTAACGTGTTACAAACTTATTCGACTTGGAATCATCCAATTTGAAGTTCATATGAAAAAGTTATGCCTATTCCTCCAAAGGTCGACGAATTTATCCAACACGGTTTTAAAACCAACTAACACAAAACTACCAAAGGTCGAACCTAACGGTCTCGACCAAGACATAATTTAGGAGGGTCATAATAATATTACTTGAGCAATCATGTTCTCTTCCAAGTATTCTCAGCCCCATATTTATCGCATCAAGTTTTTGGCATCGTTGCCGGGGACAAATTGAATCAATCTATCTTTAATATTGGATACAGTTTTCTTAAATTTGAGACTAAGCTTATTATATCTTCGTTGTTCATCACTATGCTTGATCCTCTTTGTTGAGTTGTGCAGTTTAGTGAGAGCGTAGGAGGTGTATGCCACTGATGATCTGTCTCCGCAACTCTAGGTAAAAGTGTTACCCTAATTCTGCTTAATAATGAACGATCAGTCGTTTATAAGGTCTTCCTAGCGTACGCCAGAGATGGGTGGCGTGCGCCACCCCTAGACCAGCCCGAAGCTCTGGCACACGCCAATCATCACCTGGCGTGACTAAAAGCTAATGAACTAACAAACCTGGCGTATGCCAACTAGGGTGGCATGTGCTAGTTAAACAGTAGAGTTGCAGCGAATTGAAATAAGAGTAAGTAGGGTTGTCAATCCACAGAGATTGAGGTGTTAGGCCTACTCTAAGGTTTACGTACTTACTAGGATCAGATTATGAAGTTTGTAGTTGAACTTAAGTGATCTAAAGCCTTAAACATCAAGCATCATGAGCATAAGAACAAACACATATATAGTTTATAACACAAAATAGATTATCAACAACTAAAAAACTAAAAGCAAGCTAAGTATCTTAAAAACCAATATAAACAAGTGATTCAAGGGGTATACGAAGCATGTGACATGGTACGAGTGTTTCATAGGCAATCATCTACACTTTCGCGCTTAAAAGATCTAAATTGACCCTTAACCAAGCCTAGAAGGCTAGATATGTTCTTTCGACCCCACCAACCAACTAAACTCAATCAAGAACCAACTATGCATATCACCCAAAGCACAATCAGTGACTAAGGAAGGTTTCTCTTCTATCAAAGCAACAGATCATCAAACTAACATTTCTATCAAACCTATCTCCTTTCGGTCTCAAGATTTGACTAAGTACAATAACTTGGTGATCAAACAAGTCAATGCATGGCATGAAGCTCGTTAATAAGAACATGTTCCTACACATATTAACCCGTCTAAACCGTGGCTACATACAAGGCACAGTAAACTACTAACTCATATTTATATAAACACAAAGCATTAATCAAAGACAAAGAATAAAAGGGAGGGAGATTTATCAAGACTCCAAGCTCCCCCTCTTCAAGTCCACATTCTTCTACCAAAAACCAACTTTTACTTCTGTGTTTTTGTCCAAAGTTCTTCTTTTTTAGTTTACAAAGAAAAACTAGCATATATACTAAGCAACTAATGGAATAGTAAACTAAATATCTAATCTAACTTATCTACTAAAATATCTAACCTAAAAATATCTAAAAAGAGTCAGCCATTGTCCCACTTTCCTTCAGAAAGCTCGAAGCCGCCCTTGTCAAGTCTTGCCATTTGTTTGTCCAACACTCATCTTTATTTTTCTTCTGTCCATCTGGTCTGGCATGCGCCAGCTTCAAGTGGCGTGTGCCAGATCTTCATATTTTCCCTCTTCGAGTGCATCTGGTCATCTGAGTGAATGGTCGTCTGAGTAACGGATACTTGGTGTGCACCATAGAGGTATGGCGTGTGCCAGCTTCTCGTGATAAGCACTCTTTGGCATCGTGACTTCCTTCTTGTCCATACCTTTGTGTGTTCGCTCGAACGTCCTCCACTTCTCCTCAAATATGCTTCTAAAAATAAGCAAACATAATGAAAAACAATAAACTTAACATAAACACACAATGAACGAAAACTAACACTAAGACAACTAAAACCTAACTAAATCAACCTAAAACACTAAGAATGATCAACTAAAAGGACACGAATAATGAGTGTTTTTGACACTCATCACACCCCCACACTTGAATCTTTGCTTGTCCCCATGCAAAAACTCAAAATGCGGACAAACTAAACCAAAATCAAATACAAACAAATAAACAGAAAACAAGGTAAAGACATAGCATGAATAGATCAACACTTCACTTCCCTCAAAAACATCAACTCGCGTCACAATTAAATCATAATCTAAGTTAGTTCTTCAATCCATAACACAAAGCACAACGAACTAGTAGGCACCTCAGCACTTCATTGTTTAAACAAATGTTAACTCTACATAAAAGACACTAGAAGGTTGACCTCACGAGGATAGATAAGTGTTTCACTCATATAATCTGTATGGTCAACTTCCTATCACTCGCATACATGTCAATATACTCAAAGCATCCTACGTCCTACTCAGCGTTATCTAAAAGTTGCAATGGTTGCTAATGAACGGGGGGTCTTTTAATCAGGTCATAATGGAGCTTAAGGTTAAGGTGAGGTATAATATGTGGATAGTGGCTAAACCACTCAATTCGAGGACATGTCATAAATATAACTAATCACTTGTCTAATCTAAACATCCTCACATATGTAACATAAATAAGCACACTCCCCAAATATACCAATTTCCTAAGACTGCGAAGCACAAGTATTGCCTAGACCACATGCTTTATTCAAATACACATTCTTTTTCATTTCTTTTTCTTTTTCTCTTTTTTTATGACATAACATTCACAAACTTTACAAACTTAGCACATTCTAGGCAAAGACTCGGCTTCTAACATAGCTATACTACCACATCCCAACAGATATAAACCAAATTAAACCCAAGCTACCGACTAAACCCAATACACATAACAACCTATAAGTCCTCAAATTGGATGATATAAGGTTTGTAGTCAGCTTCCTAATCTACGATCAAGAAAAGGCTAGGCTCAAATGGTTTAAACAACAGATATAATAGGGATTTTGTCTCTAAAGCTCTAGGCTCAATGTCAAAGAATGCCCCCGTCCTTTCACTAACTTTCACGCAACCTAGACTACGATAAGTACTAGTAGGATACCTCAATCAACTGACTAAATATACACCTCATGAAAAATATAGGGACGAGTGTCTCTTCCTTCGACTCAAATACTCACAAGGTACACTCAGCAACCCTCTAGTCTAGTCTATATAGTGAAACCACTAATCTAAACAATAGAGTGCGAGATTTTTACTCAATTCCTAGGCTTTATGCTCGAATTAAATTTCTAACTAAGAAAATGATAAAATTCTAACACAAGTTGAAATTTTTTGAGGGGGATCAAATTTTTTGAAAAATTCATGCCAAGTCTAAACCTAAACAAAACAACCTAACATGCTGACATACTAAACAACCTAAAAGGAAGATTTCGAGAAGGAACCCTCCCCCACACTTGAATAACACATTGTCCTCAAGATGTCTAAGATACTAATAAGCACCTAATCTAAAAGAAGAACAAAGGTGAGATAGTTTTATCTCGATGACCTAGTACGTTAAGAAGCATCAAGGAGATTGAACCCTGAAGAGCTCAAAATAGGAACACTTCCGTACCAAGTCAGCAAAGATATGAAAAATCAATCTCAAAACAAATATACACAAACAAACATACAACAGAATAACTCACTAGTGACTTTTTCAGCTTTAAGCCTAATATGATCACTGTCTAGTAGCATAACACAATCATTAAATGAGTTAGAAACACACAAAACTCAAAAACAGAGTCAAAATATAAGAAAATAAACAAACAAAGAAAACAAATAAAGAAAAATACAAAAGTAAAGAAATAAGAGCTCTCTGTCAATCATCAGAAGCTGGAGGAGGTGGTGGTGGGAACATAAAACCGCTACCAAAGTTCTCTACCTAGGTGCGCATCCACTAGTGTGCACTCGCTACTGCTCGTAATGCTCCCTCTGGAATGCCATATGAGCTCTCTGATCAGCGTAGAACGCCCTCTGCTCCTCTTTTTGAGCTCTAAGCTCAGCCTCCATTCAAGCATTGTAGTCGTATTAGCGGTCCCATCCGGTTACATTGCTAACTGTATAGTCCTGCATTTGCACACTATATCCATGTAGTTGCACCTGCATCGCAGCTAACTAGTCACGTAAAAAATAAATATCTGACTATGAGTCTGGCGCCTGATAACTCAGCCCTGCATCATTATGCTGGGCCTGGTACTAATAGCTCGGGCCTGCCTGCTCTTGCTGCTCCTCTTTCTGTGCTGGCACCCTACCTGGTACCCCAAAGCATATCTAGACTGCCTGTCTCTCCTCCCAAGGCTTGTACTCGATGACCTCAACTCTATCAATCATCGTCTTCTTGATCAGCTTGCTCATGTGGAGCTTCTCGATGCTGAGCAGCACTGGCTCCAAAATCATTCTATGGAAATATGCAAACTGCCTAGAAAAATGGTGATGTGCAATGCGGGAAACAATATGACCTAAGTACAGATACTTAGGTTCCCTATCGCTAATGGATCTAGCAAAGCAGTTGATGATCATAGCAAAGGTGCTAAAAGGAACATCATGGCATAGGTAATCTATGGCATACAGCTGAGATCAAAAGACTTTAGACTCTTCCCATTGACCACTAATGGTCAGAGTCATAAAACGATGGAGGATGCCTATATATGGTTCTCTAATCAGTGCATTATGCGCCTTTCCTGACTCGTATCTCTTGAATCTTGTGATCTCATACCATGCCCAATGGGCCTGACTAGTGGGAGAGAAGTCTAATATACCTGGTCCAGCCTTAAGGTTGAAAAGTTCGTTGAACTCAACCTCATCCATGCTAAAATCAGTGTCAAATACACGTGCAGTAAATGATCATTTGTTAGCTGCAACCTGCAACATGCAATAGAATTCTAACACTAATTCTTGCCTAGCCATAATCTCTCTATTCTCGAATACCTCCATCCTAGTTTCCTAAAAGCTGACCTCAGTTGTCTATCTACCCATAATTTCTGCATATCTTCCCAATCAATCATAAAATGACTAAGGGCACTGAGGCGAGAAAATTTTTGATACCTCTCTACCTCCCAATCATGGAAGATTATGAAGGGAGTGCTGTAGCATTCGCAAATATCTTGAGGTGGAGATCCAGGAGGAGACGGCGAAGGGTTTCTTTGGCACTTTCTCATGTCTCCGCATGCAAACCGGCTAGATCTTGTAGCATCCGCCATTGCAAACTTTGTTTCGAACCTTAGGAAGTGCAGGTAAACAATTTGGGAGTGTTGGGCTCGTGAAATTTGGAAGTTTAAGAAGGCAGGAATTTTAGGAATTTGAAAATTTATGAAGAAACTCGACTACCTGAGAGCTTTATACTCGATTCTGCCCAAACTTGACGTACACTAAGTCTGTTGGCGTGCGCTAGCTTTCTCCTTTCGTACAACTCTGGCGTGCGCCAGAACCTCTATGTTCACAAGATATGACATGCGCCATATGTACACTTCGCAAAAACTTAACACCTAGGATACAAACACTAAAACTAATATAATAAACATAAGAAAAAGACTTCTAACTAGACACCCCATCTGCATGGGTCAAAGGTGCAACTTGGACGTTCGCAATTCATACAACTCACGAATGGCATACCATGACGAACTACCTCTTCGTGCAACCTTTTCGATTTTAAGCCTAATAGGGTCACTACGTAGTAGCATGGTACGCTCATTTTGCGAGTTAGTGCTATTCTTACTACATTTCCCATCATATTCCAATTTTCCGTACCTTGGACAAAATTCAGATCTCTTCATCCTCCTCTTGAAGGCACTCTTTGATGTTCCTCTAGAGTGTCTTAAGAAATTTTCTTCTCGTCTCTCAATTCTCAAGGTCTCTTGTGCTCGACGGAGAATGATGAGATAAATGTCAATCGGGATCTTCCTAGTAACTAAGACAATGACTAGACGAATATACTTAGCACAAAACATCCTGTTCTTTATTGTCTGCAGGTAAAAGAGCCTTACTTTGTTTCAAAAGGTCAAGCACTTGATGGCATATTAATCGATTGCACCTCCGTATCTCGATTAATATCGTCCCCTCCAATGTAAATTTTACATCGTTGGTCGTTAACTCGAAAGACTATCCCATCACTATTTTTCAAATCAAGTGCTCTAAAAGGGAACACTTTAACAATTTGGTAAGGGCCGCTCCACTTGGATTTGAGCTTCCCTGGGAAGAGTCTTAGTCGCGAGTTATAGAGAAGAACATGCTGCCCCTCCTTAAAATCTTTCTTGATGATAAGGGCATAATGTCTTCTTTTGGTCCTTTCCTTATAAAGCTTTGAGCTTTCGAATGCCAAGTCCCACATTTCATCCAACTCTTCAAGTTGAAGGATTTTGCATTCTCCGGCCTTTTTATAATCATAATTAAAGGTTTTAATGGCCCAAAATGTACGATGTTCAAGCTCTACTGGAAGATGGCATGCTTTGTCATAAACAAGCCTATACAGTGACATTCTTATAGGTGTCCTAAATGTCGTGCGATAAACCCATAAGGCATTATCGAGCTTGTTCGACTAATTCTTCCTTGCTGTTCCGACCGTCTTTTCCAAGATTTTTTTGAGCTCTTGATTTGATAGCTCAACTTATCCGCTAGTTTGGGGATGATAAGGTGTTGCCACCTTATACGTCACCCCATATCTTTTAAGCAGGACTTAAAATTGCTTGTTATAGAAATGTGACCCACCATCGCTGATTATTGCTCGTGGCACCCCAAATCTCGAAAAGCATCATTTGTTGGGGATGCCAAAGCTTCTACCCACTTTTAAACGTAGTCTACTCCTACCAAGATATACTTGTTACCATATGATGTTGGGAAAGGACCCATAAAGTCCAATCCCCAAAAGTCAAAGAGCTCAATCTCTAAAATTCCAGATAATGGCATCTCATTCCTTTTTGAGATATTTTCCGTTCTTTGGCAGCGGTCACACTGCTCTACATAACTACGTACATCCTTGAAGATGAAAGGATAATGAGAATCGCATTCGAAGACTCAAAATGCAGTTCTTGAAGCTCCATAATGACCTGAGTAGGGAGTGTTATGGCATTGCTCTAAAATATTTGTTACTTCCCAACTAGCAATGCAACGTTGAAGAATCCCATCACTATACCTTTTAAAAAGGTAAGGATCATCCCAAACATACATCCGAACGTCTCGTAGAAATTTCTTTCTTTGGGGATAACTCAGATCTGTCAGAATAATTCCTCTAACTAAAAAGTTGGCATAATCTGCATACCAGGGAGCTTCTACTCTACTCATTGTCATAAGAGTTTCATCCGGAAGCTCTTCTTGAATATTCCCTTCAATCTCCATTCCGTCGCTTTTCTCTAGTCTAGATAGATGATTAGCGACAATATTTTCTGCTCCTTTCTTGTCCTTAATGGACAAGTCAAATTCTTGTAGTAACAAAATCTAGCGCATCAAGTGAGGTTTAGCATCTTGCTTTGAGAAAATATATCTCAAAGTTGCATGGTCAGTGTAAATTATAACTTTTGAACCAAGCAAGTACAGTCTTAATTTGTCACATGCGTAAATAACCACAAGCATCTCTTTCTCTGTGGTTGTATAATTGAGTTGAGCTCCTGCCAATACTCTACTAGCATAGTAGATGACATGGAGCTTTTCCTCTTTCTTTTGTCCAAGCACACACCCCAAAGCTAGATCACTCGCATCACACATTATTTCGAATGGAAGTTTCCAGTTTGGTGATGAAATCACTAGAGCTGTGATAAGAGCTTTCTTTAGAGCATCAAATGCCTTAAGATAGTGCTCATCGAAGTTAAAGGATACATCCTTAACCAGTAAATTTGTTAAAGGCTTAGCAATTAGAGAGAAGTTCTTGATGAATTTTCTTTAAAATCCGGCATGACCCAGAAATGCTCTAACTCCTTTAAGGTGGTTGGTGCATCCATTTTCTCTATCGCTTCAGTTTTAGCTCTATCTACTTCCATATCAGCTTTAGAAATCTTATGCCCTAGGACTATTCCTTGTCTACCATAAAATGGCACTTTTCCCGATTGAGCATAAGGTTCTTTTCCTCACATCTCTTCAACACTTTGTCTAGATTGTCAAGACAATGATTAAATAAGTCTCCGAAAACAAAGAAGTCATCCATAAAGATTTCCATAATCTTCTCGTTCATCTCCCAAAAGATAGACTCCATGCAATGTTGAAACGTTGCTGGGGCACAACTTAATCTAAAAGGCATTCTGCGATATGCAAAAATACCAAAGGGACATGTGAAAGATGTCTTCTCTTGATCTCTGGGGTATATTGCAATTTGGTTGTAATCAAAGTAACTGTCCAAAAAGCAATAATAAGAAAACCCTGCTATCCTCTCCAACATTTGATCAATGAATGGAAGTGGGAAATGATCTTTTCGTGTGGCGTCATTCAATTTATGATAATTGATGCACACTCTCTATTCGATCACAGTTCTTGTTAGAATGAGCTCTCCTCCTTCATTTATCACAACAGTCATTCCCCCTTTATTGGGAACACAATGTATTGGGCAAACCCATTCACTATCCAAGATCAGATAGATAATTCCTACTTCGAGGAGTTTAATCACTTTCTTCTTAATAACCTTTTTCATATTAGGATTAAGTCTCCTTTGTCCTTTTACTCTTGGCCTCGCTCCATCCTCTATGTAAATGTGGTGCATCACAATCTCTGGGCTTACACCCTTGATATCAGATATTTACCAAGCAATGGCTTTAATCCGTTTGTTCACAACTATGAGCACTTTCTCTTCTTCTCCCTTAGTGAGCTTATTCGATATAATAATCGGTAATCTTCCTCCATCTATTAAGAAAGTACATCTCAGATGCGAGGGTAGCTCTTTCAGTTCTAAGGAAGGAGCTTTTACAATGGAGGGTGGAGTATGATATTTCAAGTGAATTTCGAGCTCCTCAAGTAGATCTTTCTTGTCAATTTCCTCCTTAACTTCTTCCACAATATCCTCCTCTTCTTTCTCTAATTCTTTATCCTCAATTCTAGATATGTTCTCTTTGCAGAACTCGAGGATACACTCATCTACAATATCAATTTTCATGCACATCCCTTCATCAAGAGGATGGCGCATAACACTTGTCATGTTAAACTTAACCTTCTTGTCTCCAATTCTTAGCACCAATTTACCATTATGCATATCCACTAATGCATGTGCAGTATTGAGGAATGATCTACCGTAAATCAGTGGACAGTTCTTATCCTCAGAGAAATCCAGAACCACAAAGTCAACTTAAAAGATGAACTTGTCAATCTTAACCAAGACATCCTCAACCAGACCGAATGGTTTCTTAATTGTTTGGTCTGCCAACTGGATAAGCATAGAAGTTGATTTAACTTCACACAAACCTAGTCTTTGAAATGTAGACAAAGGCATCAAGTTGATACTTGCGCCTAAATCACAAAGACATTTAGAAAACTCAGTTTCACCAATGAAACAGGGAATTGTAAACTCCCTGGCTCTTTTAGCTTCATCGGAAGACTCTTTGAGATTAGAGAGCTACAACTAGCCATAAGGGTAATTATCTCTCTATCTTCCCATTTTCTCTTCTTAGTGACGAGTTCCTTTAGAAACTTGGCATAATGTGGTACTTGATCTAGCATCTCTAGAAAAGAGATGCTAATTTGAACGTTCTTCATTTTCTCCATAAAACGGAGAAATTTTTCATCCATCCCCAACTTTTGCTTAACCCTCTGAGGATAAGGCAGAATGAGGACCATTGGTGGTGGTGGTACATAAACTTCTTCTTCCTCCGCAACTTCTTCTTGCGGGACCTTTTCCTTCATAACTTCTTCCTCCACATCCTTGTTTAGATTTTCCACAACACTCTCCTTAGCCTTCTCTTTGACTTTTTGAGAAGCTAATTCCTTGTCACTTCTTAAGGTGATTACATTAACTTGGCTATGAGGATTTACTTCAGTAGAACTTGGGAGAGAGCCAGATGCTCTATGTGCATTTTTCTTTGCAATTTCCCCAAGTTGTACTTCCATATTACGCATGGCAGTAGGTTGCCCTTTAAGAAACTGTTCTAAGTTGTTCTGCCTTGCTTCCTGGGCCGCTAATGTCTTTAAGATTTGACTTTGGTTGTTGGATGAGTCTCTTGTTTGTTGGATGAACTTCTCAACCTTGTCAAATCTTTCCTCAAGTACTACCATTCTTTCTCCCAAGAATCCACGTGGTTGAAAATCAGGTGGTCCTTATTGTAAGACGTGTAAAGGCATTCCTTTATCAGGAACGATTACCATACTATCATCATTGTTTCTATCTTTCTATGAGAAGTTAAGGTAGTTTCTCCAACCAGGATTATATGTAGAGGAATATGGGTTGTTTACCATTCGGTTTCCTCCTTGTCCTTGACCACTCACAAAGTTGACCTGCTCTGTAGATTGGCTCATCATCGCATATTGACTAATCTTGTGGCCAGACTTGCCACAAGCTTCGCAATGCTGTTGTAAAGCAACAGCATCAACTTTGTTTAGAGTCAAATCGCACAATTGCTTTGCCATCAAGTCTAATTGTGCTTGAAAAGATGAGGAAGAATCAAGTTCAATAATTCCTCTTCTCTCACTCTGCTCAGTTACCTGCCTTAACTCTCTAATGGGTTATTTCTTTCTCTCATTTGTGATTATCCTGTTCGTTATTGCCAGCTCTTCCAAAATATGGTGGGCTTCATCCCTTTCCTTTCTTAGGAAGTTTCCATTGGATGCCGAATCAACGTTTCCCATAGTTGTTGGCGACAGGCTAAAATAAAAAGTCTTAAGAAGAGACTCCTCAGACAAACCATGGTACATGCATTTTCATTGCAATTCCTTAAATCTCTTCCAAGTTTCACTCAAAGACTCTCTTTCATATTGTTCAAAGTTTGTGATCTCCTTAACGAGCTTGTTAGTCTTTGAGTAGGGGAAGTATTTGTCAAGGAAAGTATTTGCTAATTACTCCCACGTGGTTATTGGAGTATCCTTAAGCTGCTTATACAATAACTTAGCCTTATCTTTTAACGATAAGGAAACATTCTAATCTTAACAGCATCATCAGACGCTCGAGGATACTTAAAATTATCAGCTAATTCTATAAAGTTTCTCAGATGTTCATTGGGATCTTCATTAGGTAAACCATAGAACTGATACAAAGCTTGAAGCATATGAATCACAGCCGGCTTAATATCGAAGTGATTAGCTTCAACAACTGGCCATTAGATTCCAGTTTTTGCTCCTTCGTATGTCGGTCTCTCATGGTCCATTAGAGAATGTCTAGGGGCATGTATTCTAGCCCCTTGACCCTCTTGTCTTTGGTCCATTCTTTCTTTTTCTCGTCTCTCCTTATGCAATGACCTTTCTAACCGCGTTATTTCTTCTTCAATCTCCAATGGAGAAATATTGGTTGAATGGGTTAATGGCATGCATGTAACTTGTCAAGCAAGACAAGTTACTTGGTCAAGAAGTAAATGAAAAATAATGAAAAATAAAAATATACTAATATATATTGATCCAAGTTCGTAAACCAAATTGAGAGTCTAAATTCTCAATCCTCGGCAATGGCACCAATTGACGATCTGTCTCCACAACTTTAGATAAAAGTGCTACCATAATTTTGCTTAATAATAGACGATCGGTCGTTTATAAGGTCTTCCTGGCGTACGCCAGAGATGGGTGGTGTGCACCACCCCTAGACCAGCCCGAAGCTCTGGCACATGCCAATCATCACCTAGCACAACCAAAAGCTAACGAACTAACAAACCTAGTATGCGCCAACTAGGGTGGCGTATGCCAGTTAAACAGCAGAGTTGTAGCGAATTACAATAAGAGTAAGTAGGGTTGTTGATCCACATAGATTGAGGTGTCAGGCTTACTCTAAGGTTTACATACTAGGATCAGATTATGAACTTTGTAGTTGAACTTAAGTGATCTAAAGTCTTAAACATCAAGCATCAAGAGCATAAGAACAAGCACATACATAGTTTATAACACAAAATAGATTATCAATAACTAAAAAGCTAAAAGCGAGCTAAATACCTTAAAAACTAATATAACCAAGTGATTTAGGGGGTATACGAAGCATGTGACATGGTACGAGTGTTTCATAAGCAATCAATCTACACTTTTGCACTAGAAAGATATAAATTGACCCTTAACCAAGCTTAGAAGGCTAGATATGTTCTTTCGACCCCACCAACCAACTAAACTCAATCAAGAACCAACTATGCATATCACTCAAAGTACAATCAGTGACTAAGGAAGATTTTTCTTCTATCAAAGCAATAGATTATCAAACTAACATTTCTATCAAACCTATCTCCTGTTGGTCTCAAGATTTGACTAAGTACAATAACTTCGTGATCAAACAAGTCAAAGCATGGCATGAAGCTCGTTAATAAGAATATGTTCCTACACATATTAACCCCTCTAAACCGTGGCTACTTACAAGGCATTAAGGCAAAAAACTCACAGCAAACTACTCACTCATATTTATATAAACACAAAGCATTAATTAAAGATAAAGAGTAAAAGGAAGGGAGACTTATCAAGACTCCAAGTTCCCCTTCTTCAAGTCTACGTTCTTCTACCAAAAACCAACTTTTACTTCTGTGTTTTTGTCCAAAGTTCTTTTTTTAGTTTACAAAGTAAAACTAGCATATATACTAAGCAACTAATGGATTAGTAAACTAAATATCTAATCTAACTTATCTACTAAAATATCTAACCTAAAAATATCTAAAACGATTCAGCCATTGTCCCCTTTTCCTTCAGAAAGCTCTAAACCGCCCTTGTCAAGTCTTGCCATTTGTTTGTCCAACACTCATCTTTATTTTTCTTCTATCCGTCTGGTCTGGCATGTGCCAGCTTTAAGTGGTGTGCGCCAGGTCTTCGCGTTTTCCCTCTTCGAGTGTATCTGGTCATCTGAGTGAATGTTCGTCTGAATAACGGATACTTGGCGTGCGCCATATAGGTATGGCATGCAGTAGCTTCTCGTGATAAGCACTCCTTGGCATCGCGACTTCCTTCTCGTCCATACCTTCACGTGTCTGCTCGAACATCCTCCACTTCTCCTCAAATATGCTCCTAAAAATAAGCAAACATAATGAAAAACAATAAACTTAATATAAATACACAATGAACGAAAACTAACACTAAGACAACTAAGACCTAACTAAATCAACCTAAAATACTAAGAACGATCAACTAAAAGGACACGAATAATGAGTGTTAAAATAGCTACATACCCATTTTGATAATCAACTCCTTCTTGAGTACGATCTAGAAATTGAACAAGCTGTTCGCTCGAGAAGAGGGAATCAACACAAGGAAGAGATGGCATATCAGAATCAGGTAGCTAATATTCCCGCTAACAACAATAGGAGGAGGCAAACGCACCCTAGGCTGACTGACCTTAGACTCAGCATTACGTACCTAACAGTGGAAGCAAAAACTTTTAGATCAAGTCTAGCCTTATTCAGATGGTTCGTCAAGACCAGTTTGGGGACTCTCCTTCAGAAAATTCGCGAAGCACATCCAGACTTTTGAAGATCACTGTTCAATAGTCAAATACAATGGTGTCCCAATAGATGCCATCAGATTGTGACTCTTCAAGCAAAGCTTAAAGGATACTACTAGATAGTAGGTGGACTCATTTTATGTAGGAACTTTTACTACATGGGATGAGTTAGTAGACAAGTTCCTAGAGAAGTACTATCCACCAGGTAAAACTACTTAACTACATAAAAAAAATTTCAATTAAGTAATAGGGTGGTAAATCTCTATACGAGGCCTGACATCACTTCGAGGGACTACTTTGCGAGTGCCCACACTATCAGATACCCTACTGGATGCTTATCCAAACCTTTTACAATGGATGTGAGCCACAAATTTGAGTCAACCTAAACACAGCAGCTGGAGACAATTTGACTAAAAAGACAAAAGCTAAAGACTGCACATCATCGAAGCCATGACCACCAACAATCACGAGTGGGGCGAGAGAACATAAAGGATGAAGGTGGCTAGTATGTAAGACAACAATCAGATCACTGCACTTCAAGCACAGGTGGCAGCTCTCACACAGATGGTCCAAGCCACCTACGCACCACTACCTACCCTACCTGCTCAGGTTTGCAAAATCTGCACTAGACCTTATATTATCAATAACTACTCAATCATGACTGAAACTATTAATTATATGGGTAATACGAATAAGAATAATGATCCATATTCTGCTACGTATAATCCAGGTTGGAGAAACTACCCAAATTTTTTGTGAATAAATAATGCAGGTCAGCAGGTACCCCAACAACCAAAATCTCCTATGGCTGGTGGTAATGCTCAAGGTCCTCCACCACAACAATCTGGAAAGCAAGACCGTGAGAGTGAAGATGAGTTAAGAAAGCAGATACTTAGCCATAAAGCCAAGATCAAAAATCTGGAAATCTAAATTGGCCAGCTAGCTACTCAACTAAATACAAGGCAATCGGGCACAATTTCAAGCAACAATGAGACCCCTCCTACCAAGCTAGAACCCTACAAGGCAATCATGACTAGAAGTGGGCTTGATTTGGGGAAGAATATAACCAGCTTAATGGTAGAATCTTCAATAAAGCTAGTGAATGAAGAAGAAGAAATGCTTCGGGTGATTCCTCTAACCGTAGATAAAAATAAGCCAATGGCAAACTATGCTGAGCCAACACTGGAAAAGAATTATCCTCCACCACCCTTTCCTCAAAGAGTGAACAAGCAGGCATCTCATCCAAACTATAAGAAGTTCTTGGAGCTGTTCAAGAATCTCCACATCAATATTCCACTTCTTGATGCACTTGAATAGATGCTAACCTACAGAAAATGGATTAAGGAGTTCATGATGAAGAAGTAGGTGATCTTGAGGTTATTCCACTAACTAGGGAATGCAATGCAGTTCTGAGTTAAGATTTACTTCACAAGATGAATGATCTAGGTAGCTTCACCATTCCTTGTACTATTGGTGATGAGATATTCAAAAGAGCACTGATCGATCTTGAGGCTAGCATCAATCTAATGCCCTTCTCCATATTCCAAAAGCTTGGGTTGGGGGACATGAAGCCAACATCAGTAGTCCTTTAACTTGTAGATCAATCAATGGCTATACCAAAGGGAGTAATTGAAAATGTGCTCGTAAAAGTTGATGCTCTAATTTTTCTGGTCGATTTTATTGTTATAGAGATGCAAAAAGATCGAGATGTCTCTCTCCTTTTGGGATGTTCATTTTTAGCCACAGCTAAAGAAAACATTGATGTAGAGAAGGGAGAGCTGCAATTCAAGGCCAGAAATGAAGAAGTGGTCTTTAATATATTCAAGGCTGTCAGACACCCCACTAAAGAACACAACTTTCATGGAGTTGATCTCATCAACGAGTGGGTAACCAAGCACATTAACGAGGTTGTTTCTGAAGATGAATCTCAAGCAAGATTGGAAATTCAAGAAGAGATGCATGAGCAGGAATTTAGAAAACAAATAGCCTGGGTGCCAACCACTAAACCACCAAGATTAGAGTGTACACCACAATCAAATCACTTGCGACAGCTACTGTAAGTCCATAAGGAGGTACTGCAAGTCCACATAAGCAAGCAAGACACCAAGATAAAATTTGAAGTGGGCAAGGAGCACCTGCAGAAAGATTTAGCTATCCATATTAATCTACACTGACCAAGGAGGGACCTTGATGACCCAGGACCTTATGATCGATTGTGAACGTCAAGCTAACGACATTAACTTAGAACTACCTCTTTCCCCTACTCTTTTTGTTATATTTTGTGTCACTCATCCGAGTTTTCCTGAGTTTGTAGATTTTTAGGAGAATGTACATAGTGTCACCCTTAATAAAAAAATTGTGTCATTTTTAAGCTCTTTTGCAGGATTTTTCTTCAGGTTAGTGGGCGCTATAAGAGTAGTGGGTGCTACACGAGTAGCGGTCACTACTCATGCCATATGGGAAGGCCTAGTAGTTGTTATATGTTCAGTAGTCACTGGCCCAAAACATAACCTCACACCCAGCAAAAGATGGAGTTGTAGCGATAGATGGATGGGTCTTAGCTATCGCTACAAATGTAGCAGTCATTACAAACCCCAATTTTAAAGCACCAAACATGCATCCGAACCCCAAAATCCCTAAAACCAAAAACCCCCAATTCCCTAGAACTCCCTCTCTCATTCATGCTACCAACCACCTCCACCCAACCATGACCCAACTTTGGCCGCCGCCTACCACCATTGCGACTGCCCATTGACCACCACATGGCATCAATCTCTCGGATGCCACCTACTCCGAAACATCATCACAGTGACACTAGCACTCCCTCAAGCTCCAACTCATGCCCACAGTCACTCTCTAAAATCGCACACAAGTATGGTGCCGACTTTCCTATTTTTCATGAATGGGAAAGCGACAGGTACCGAAAGCTTCACTCTTGTTCTATGTTCGGCCATTGGATGATTGCATGGGATGACTTGCGCTGGTTTGGTGTTGAGGATGACTTACGTGATGCATTAGATTTTGTCGATTGGAGTTTCTTTGCTGATACGGTTATCGAATCTGACCAGATACTCCTCTTTGGGAAGACATTATCGATAGTGAGATAGAGTCTTTATGCAAAATTATACGTGGGAAATTGTGAATCTCCTATCATGCTACAACCTTTGGAATGCATGTGGATCCTCAAAAGAAAATACAAAGTCGATAGATTAGTGACAAGTATAAAGTTTGATTAATAGCTGATGGGTTTAAATATAAGGAGATATATGATTTATTTGACACTTAGTTATCAGTCACAAGAATCATATCAATTAGCGTGCTCCTAGTTACTAATGTACTTTATAACTTCTCAAGATCACCAAATAGATGTAAATACAATTTTCTTATATAGAGAACTAAAAGAGGAGATATATATAGAACAACTTGAATAATTTGTAGCTCGGAGACAAGAGTTTAAAGTATGTCAGCTGGTCAAGTCATTATACAGGCTAAAATAAGCACCAAAAGTAGTGATACAAGAAATTTGACACGACAATACTATCAAATAACTTAAAGATCAACAAGTACGATAAATATATTTATATTAAAGATGCATATGATGCTTACATAAATCTATTTATGTATGTAAATAACTAACTAATTATGGAAAGTGATAATGATGT
Organism: Hypericum perforatum; assembly: GCA_012979155.1. Classification (NCBI taxonomy): domain Eukaryota; kingdom Viridiplantae; phylum Streptophyta; class Magnoliopsida; order Malpighiales; family Hypericaceae; genus Hypericum; species Hypericum perforatum. The sequence goes on along the minus strand of SOPF01028876.1, from coordinate 10,159 downwards.
TATTATAAAAATTACAAATATATTAAAGAGCCACTTTGACATGAAAGATATACATCTACTTGACATTATATGAAGGATAAAAATCTCTAGGAAAGCTAATAAAATTATCTTAATGCAATCTCACTACGTAGAAAGTGTGCTAAAAATATGATGCTTTTAACAAACCTCTGGTTAAGACTAATAAATTTTAAATTTATGCTTAGCCAAAATCAAGAGGACCCAGTATCTCAACTGTATACGCAAATTATTAGAAACTTGATTTATTTGATAAATTGCACACGTCCTAATATTGTATACTCAATTAGTAAGTTTAATAGATTCATAAGTAATCTTGATAATGATCACTAGCTAACAATGGAAAAGGTTCTACGATACTTAAATATACTATAAACCATGGTATACATTATATCAAATATCTAGTTGTATTCGAAAGATACAGTAATGTAAATTAGATATTAGGCACTAAGGACTCCAAATACACAAGTGGATATATATTCACCATACAGTAATGTAAACATGCATAGCTCAATCCATCAAAGAGTCATAGTTTATAGTACTAGACAAAATTGGGAAAGAAGCTGAATATCTCAGATACTTTCTTAAGGATATTCAATGCTAGAGCAAACTCATGCCTTCCATAATGATACATTATGATAGCATGTTTGTAATTAGAAGGGTACAAAGTACTACTATATGCAACTGTAAGTCTTGACACATATATTAAAAATACAATACTATCAGACAATTAATGTCTAATAGGGTGATAACTATTAATATGTAAAGTTAAGGACAATATAACTGATCATTTTATGAAAATAATCAATAGAGATCAAATATATAACGTAGTAAGGAGAATAGGATTAAAATTCACACATTAAAAAATGTCTACAGCAATAACTCAACCATGATGAGTGGAGATCCTACAAAGTTAGTTCAATGAGACAACTAAGTTATAGAGGATTTAACTAATCACTTAGAATCTATCTTTTTCTTAAAAGCTGTCCAAGTGTTAACCTGTAGAGGCATGGTAAAGATAAGTATTTACGCTTCTAATAATTCCTATACTTTGATAAAAAAGTGAGGTATGGTAGGACACTCCTAATAAGAGATCACTTATGTAAGTGTGAAGTGAGACTTCTTTAAATGTTAAAACACTAAGAATCCAAGATATGATCCATAGCCAAAATAGGCACAATACGATAAACCAAGGATACTAATGTTATTATTGTGTAAATGTTATTTTCTTTATTTGTACCAAAAGTTAATAGTTCAAGATATTACGTTCACCGAATAGTGAGTAAATCCAATAACATATTACTAAAGAAGGTTCAAAACTGCAAGTTACATATCTTGATGCAATAATAATATGTTAGAACTTTTAGAGTCTGCATGCATTAATCATTATTCATGTGGGAGATGTTAGATTAAATGATAATTAAATTCCAAAATAACCCAAAAGTAAAAAGGCCCAAAAGGATGACCCAAAAGGGAGTGTGGTTTCTTGTATCACATCAAAAAGTACAAGGCATCTTTTTCTTGTTTATAAAGAATTGCAATAGTCTCCTTGTCACGTGACATTCTCCCTCCTATGGATCCACTACTAGCTACAAGGATGGTGTGAAACACTATCTGAGCATGGGCACAGGATGGTGTGAAGCACTGTTCGAGCATGGACATGCAGACATATATGCATTGAGTACTTTGATGCACACTTTGTACTTTTCATGCCACATTGTCACTAGGAGTTGAGGAGTATTTAGTTTTGGTAATTTCTGGAACTACATAGCTATCAAAGTTACAAGGGGATGCAAGTACCTTTAAGATACCCCTAAAAGGGTACAAAGAGACTAGATAAGGATTATCCAGAGAATAAGGATTATCCAGAGAATAAAGAGTATCCAAAATGTCTTTCAAAGAGACATGAAGAGACTGGACAAGGTTTATTCAGAATATCGTCCAAAGAGACACGACCATTCAAAATAGAACACCTACTTGTTGGCCAACAGATGCATCTCTTTGGACTGTCTACCTCCCTTCCATCAACAACCTATAAATAAACTTCTTCCCCTCGTTTGCATATCATCTTATTCAGCTTTTGCATTCAATCATCTTTTATCTTCTCTCCCTCCCTTCTCCCTTAAAAGAAAGTTCTAAGTATTTAATGGTTTGCATGAAGTTTTGAGAAATGTTGTGCTAAGTTCTTGGAAATGGCATGTACTCGTTGTATCTTGGAGACAATTTTCAAAAATCATATCACATTGAAATATACAGGACAATATCGCCTTACGGAGAAAAGTCCAACTCTTGCCTCGACTATACAATAAGCTAGATTTTAATTAAGTACACTAATTTTGATTATCAACGTGAGTTATGTTTGGTGTGTTTTCGGAGTTGGTGCACTTTATTAGGATCTAAATTATTTCATAATCGAGGCAAGAGTTGGACTCTTTATTCGTAAAACGAGATCATTCCGTACATTTTATTAAATACGGGCTGCGACAATTGTCCCCAAGATACAATGACTAGGATGCTTCCAAGACCGTTGTACTACAAGTCTCGAAGTTTCGGGAGAATTCTGAGATACTCGAAACTTCAGAATGAGAGAGAGAAGAATAACTATTGCTAATTAATGCTTATGCAATGAGTTGTTGGGATGGTAAAAATGACAAGAGAAATTTTTTTTTTATATAGATGTTGAATGAACATATTTAACATGTCTCAAATGACACATTTTATTAAAGAGACACATCTATTTATTTTCTTTCCAAATTATTTATCAACTTGTGTCTTTTGAATTTTTTTACTTATTAAAATTCAAAAAATAACAACAATGTTTAGGGAGTAAATATTATTGGGCTGATCATTGTAGTCGATGGCATCTCAGGCTAAGCTCTTGGTTGGCTTGACGGTCTGTGGGGGACTGTACAGTGTCTCGTGCGGAGGAACAGCCCCCCTCTATGGCCAGGCTGGCCAATTATATTCGAAACCAAACATTTAAGATATATTACTCACCTCACTTGGTACTACATGTGAAGATCAACCTTCCAAGAAATGTCCGAAACTCTATTTCTTTATTTCTTTGGTAATCTAAGGTGTAAGCGCACATTATATGAACCTCTGTATCTATCTACCTACCAATCATGACCCAACCTCTCATATTTAGAGAGAATTCAAATGTCTTGTTGATTAGATCAGTTCTCATCAATTTTATATAAGATGAATCTTATGTATAACTTCAAAAGGAATATTATTGGGAAGCGAATTCGTGCGTCGATTGATTTGCAAATTACGGGTTCACCACTACTTCCGCAATCTCGTTTGTGTATAACTCACATGCTATTGCGAGACCTTTAGCAAAGTCTCCTTTCCAAGGGCTATTATAACCTTGGTATAAGAACTTTATCAATAGAATAGGGGCTTTGCCCCTCCAAAAAAAATACAAAAACTCTGTCTACAGCGAGTGTTTGTATAAAAGAAGATCTTATTGACATAATTTCAATGTTGTGGTTTTTTAAGATGTAAAACAGTTACATTACTCATGTAAATAACATAACACATTGCAGTGTCTTAATACACAAGCTAATTTAATTTTTCAGGTGGACTACCCTAGCATGTATCACAAGAGAATTGTATGATAATAAGTTCTCGGTTAATACTTCTTGTCGGGTTTTTGAAATGTAAATTTATTATAATATATATAACATTTACGCATAAAGAAGGATCCACAATCTCTCAGTTGCATTCTGCTACAACAACGATGAAAATCGTAACATTAATGTGTCCTAATTACGACACAACGATGTTGTTATTTGGGACGATTTGGTTCTGGCAAAGAACTTGTATCAATGACCTTGTAGACGATAATTCTTATCGGTTAACAATCATGCTTCTCCTCTTCTTGTATGTGAGTTTTTCTCCATCTCCTTCAGCGTAAATATGATCATACAAGCATATGAAACCCGCGGGTGAATGGATTATGATATGTTGGTTTAGGTTATTTGGTACTACGAGACTGCGAGAAATTATATATGTTTACAGACATTTATCTCTGTCTTATACGTAGTAGCTAAGAAATTATACTTATCAAATTTAGGAATATCAACAAATACTTAAATCAACTATGATAATATTGTTATAGTTTAACTAAGAGGAGTTCGAATCTTTGGAAGCACAACCTTGTTTAATATTAATATTTGTTGCAAAATTTTAGCTACATTTCAAATATGATACCCGGTCGAACATGGATTAGACAATTCTATATTTGATATCATGTAATATAACAAAAAAGAATTTAATTCTATAATTGGGTCTTATCAATTAGATTTACAACATCAATTGTTGTTGCAGATTAGGAAGCTAATCGCAGCCAATTGAAAATGGATTTTCCGCAATCAATCGCAATCGGCAAGTACAAATGCAATTGACAGCTCGGGGATCCTTCTCGCCCAAATCAAGACGTTTCTTTCCTAATCAAGCCGATACTGATAGCTAATTAGATTACATCTTCTCCAGTGACTCCTTCCTTAATCAATTGAAGATTCCCGACCCGAATTAGACAACTATTGACCACTTCTCTCTTTGTTGTACTTAAATGTCAAATTAGGGTCAATTAGCTCTTTTCTTATTCAATTGATTGTGTAATTAGTATAATTACTCTATTAATCGTGTATATAAACCATGTACAAACTCAATTATAAATATACTGAGTTAATCTCTTTTTCCACATGGTATTAAAGCTTAACATTTGATCCAAAAATCAAATATCATAATCTCCTTGTCAAATTGAACATGGTCACATGTCTGCTGATGAAACTATGGAACTGGTGGTGACCAGCTCGAGTGTCGATCTCCTTAAGAAGATCTCCAAGATTGATGACAACACAAGCTTGAAGATAACCACTGTGTCGTTCAATAGGAAGAATTATCTTTCCTGGGCAAAATTAATCTTCATCACTCTCTGTGGGAGAGATTGCATTGGGTTCATCAATGGCGATCTCCCTACTCTGGCTTTCACTGAGGCTCATTATCCTGAATGGCGAATGTATGATCATCAAGTAATGTCATGGCTACTCAATTCAATTGATCAAGAATTGCATAATCTATTCAATTACGCTACTTGCTCTAAAGACTTATGGGACTCAGTCAAAGCATTGTATTCTCAATCTGAAAATCTCTATCACATCTTTGAGTTAAAGAAAAAGATATTTGATCTCGAAAATGGAGATAGACCTTTCATTGAGTACCTAAGCAGGTTAAAATCCATGTGGGAAGAGCTATCTATGCCATGACCCATGTCTACTGATCCGGCCACTTTCAATAAATGAGAAGAAGAAGATAGAGTCTTCTATATTCTCATGGGACTGGAGCCTGAATTTGACATCCTCAAGGATCAGATCTTGACCACATCTGAACTTCCCCCCTTTAATTCAATCTGCCCACGAATCTAAAAAGAAGAGACTTATAAGAAGGTTGAGACAGCTAACTTGAAGGTCGACTCTACTACTAATGCAACTGCTTTTACTAGCTCTCATGAATTGCAGCCAAGAGATTTGTGCAATCCAGACTTGGATTGTCTTACAATCAGGGCAAAGGAGGTAAACCCCCTACTAAACCTAATTACCAGTATGATCATTGTGGCAAAGTAGGTCACACAATAGATAGATGTTGGATTCTTCTTTCGCATCTGAAGGTAAAATGAGAAAGACCCAACCTGGACAAAATCAATGCATATCACACCTCTATTCCAGCGAAGTCTAGCTCAAAACCAAACCTATATATTAAAGACTTAGCACAACGAGTCTTCCTACACATGAGAAGCAACCTGGAACGAGATCCAACCTCAAAACCTCTTACTAGTGAAGGTAAATAGGGTAAGGTTTTTACTGCAATTCGTTGCTTCTCTTCAAAATTGTATGACAAATTAAGTAAAACTTGGATAATTAATTCTGGTGCTAACAAACACATAACACATAACCCAATTTTAATTTCTCAATTGCATGAAATTAACAACCCATTGATCATTGTTACAAATGTGCTCCCATACCCATTGAAGGGAAAGGTAAAATAGAGTTCTTCGATTCCAGTCTCCGAGCTCTATATGTTCCTAACTCTCTAGTAATTTACTATCTGTTGCAAGATTACCAAGGATCTTAATTGTCTAATAATTTTCACTACCAACAATATAATTTTTTTAAGATTGCAACACCAAGAAGACGATTAGTTAAGGAGAGCTGGAAAATGGACTCTACACACTAAATATTGAGTCTACAATTCCAAGCTCCATCGCACTAGCTGCCTAAGACAATAAATTGCCAAACCTTTGGCATAATAGAATGGGTCATCCTAGTAATTTGATCCTTCTGAAACTCTTTCCTTTTTTGAGTAAGAAGCCTGATCATTGTGAGAGCTGTGTGTTGACTAAACAATGCATGATACCCTTCAATCATTCTGATTCCGAATACAATTTACCCTTTCTATTAGTTTATTCTGACATTTGGACATCTCCATTAACTTCGTATAATAGTTTTAGATATTTTGTGATTTTCATTGATAATTATTCTCGTGCATCATGGGTTTACCTACTTAGGCATAAAAGTGATGCTTTTACGAAATTCCAAGAATTCTTTAATCTTGTCTGTAATCAGTTTAATACTAAAATTAAAGTATTTTGAACTAATACTGGAACTGAGTATAAGAAAGATTTTAAAGATTTTTTGAGTAGAGCAACAATCGTGCACTAGACATCGTGGACCAACATGCTGCATTAAAACGGTGTTGTTGAACAGAAGAACTGCCACCTACTTGAGGTTGCTCACTCCTTGATGTTCTAGATGAATGTAAAAAAGGCATTTTGGAGCGACACAATACCGACATCATGTCTTCTGATCAATAGGTTACTAAGTGGTGTTCTCAATTATCACACTCATATTGAATTACTTTTGAATAAGTCACCTAATTTAACCTATCTGTGAGTGTTTGGGTGTATTTGTTATGTTAATGTCCCTACAGAGAAGCAAGACAAACTCTAAGAGATTAATAAGATGTATGTTTGTTGGATACTTCACAACACAAAAAGGGTACAAATGTTATACGCATACTTTGAGGACCATAATTATCTCTAGAAATATTGAGTTCCTAGAAAATTTTCCCTACTTTCTTGCAGGATGATCGATGAGTTTAAACCAGGGGTAGCAATTGTCAACTCAAACTCAAAACTCAAATTCAATTGATTTGATTATGTCTCCTAGTTACTGTTAAATTAATTCACTTAATGCTAACCCTAAATCGTAGATTGGATTCTAGACTGGGGGTGATGATATTGGCAGGGATGTGCCAATTGAGGAAGCTGCTCAAGTTAATGAAGATCAAGGACAAAGCGAGTTGAATCACAACATTATGAGAGGTACACCCTCACCCAACATTGATAATCTTGTCCCAACTGATCAAATTCCTCTATCTGAACACACCTCTGATCAGATTGCAGCTCAACATGAGTTAATTAACCTTAATCAAAATATAAGAAGATCAGCTAGGATTAGAATTCCAAATTGTAAATTGTGTGATTTTAAAATCTTTCAAGGATATTATCCCATTCAAAATCACATTGCCTATGATGATCTTAGCAAAAAACATAGAGCCTTTCTCAGTCATTTGGACATGAACATTGAGCCCCATAGCTTTAATAAGGCTGTTAAACATACATCTTGGAGAATTGCTATGGCTGATGAATTATAAGCTCTCAAATGAAATGCTTGGGTTGTGTGTGAATTACCTGCACATAAGAAACCATTGATTGCAAATAGGTTTTCAAAATTAAGCATAATAGTGTTATTTCAATAGAGAGGTATAAAGCAAGGCTTGTGGCTAAAGATTTCCCCAAACTCCAAGGATTGATTATGGTGAAACTTTTGCACCTTTAGCCAAAATGAATACTATTTGGATCATACTCTCTCTAGTTATTAATCTAGGATGGCAGCTCGAACATATGGACATGAAGAATGCCTTCCTACAAGGCAACTTGGAGGAGGAAATCTACTTGAATCTTCCTTCCAGACACATCCACAAAGGATCAGGTAAAGTTTGTAAACTCTGTAAAGTAATATACGGACTTAAATAGTCACTGAGGGCCTGGTACTATCAGCTCAGTGGGAAACTTATGAACCTTGGATTTCAAAAGTGCTCTATCGACTCATCTTTATTCATTCATGACACCACTAAAGATAAGACTATTCTATTAATTTATATTGATGACATACTAATCACTGGTAGCAATGAATCCTCCATTAAATAATTCAAAGCTGATTTGCACTCATGATTTAACATTAAGTATTTGGGAAAATGAGGTACTTTTTAGGTTTTGAGTTAGCATACTCTTTCAAAGGATTTTTTTAAATCAATGCAAATATGTTCTAGATCTTCTTCACAAAGCAAGTAAGCTCAGATCACAACCCTATCTCACTCCACTCGAGCCCAATCTTAAAGTCTCGAACTCCGAAGGTGAGTTTTATCCTGGCATCCACCGATTCCAGAAAATAGTAGGTAAGTTGATCTATCTCATTAATTGTCCTGATATTACATATGCAGTGAGTCTTATCGGTCAGATAATACACTATCCAACATGTTAAAATTATGGTACACATTCTTAAGTACTTAAAATGCTACCCAAATATGGGAATTCCCATTTCTCAATCTGGACACCTTAACATCTCTGCATTTGTTGACTCAGATTATGTAGGCTATGAAAATGGTCGATGATCAATCTCGGGGTATTGTTTATTTGTGGGAAATAATCCATTTATTTAGAGATCCAAAAAGAAAAATATCATTTCACGATCCAGCACGGAGGCCGAATACCACGCAATGGCAGTCACCTTTTTTTCTTAAAGAACTCCCATCAAATAAAAGAAAAAAGCGGATACAAAAATGTCTGAGGCCCCTAACGCACCTGCAAAACCAACAATCCTGGCCGTCAGGTGGGGCAAACATCTCCACACCAGCAAGCAATGGCAGTCACCTTGACTGAGATTATTTGGGTTAAAAACTTACTTACTGAACTCAATTATCGTGTACAGATTCTAATTTCACTCCATTGTGACAACAATACTGCGATTCACATCGCCTCTACCCAATGTTTCATGAACAAAAAATATATATCGAGATTGATTGCCATTATGTACGAGATTAGGTTCAAGATGATACGATTATGATGCCATACATTGAGAGTGCCGAAAAACCTGCAGATCTTTTCACTAAAGTTGTGGGTGCTTCTCTGTTCGAAATACATTTTTCTAAGTTAGGGATTCATGACATCTTCACCCCCAACTTGAGAGGGAGTGTTATAGATTAGGAAGCTAATCGTAGCCAATTGAAGATGGATTTGTCGCAATCAATCGCAATCGACAAGTACATCTGCAATTGACAGCTCAGGGATCCTTCTCGCCCAAATCAAGACGTTCCTTTCCTAATCAAGCCACGATACTGACAGGTAACGAGATCACATCTTCTCCACCGGCTCCTTCCTTAATCAATTGAAGATTCCCAACCCGAATTAGATGGCTATTGACCACTTCTCTCTGCTGTATTAAAAAGTCAAATTAGGATCAATTAGCTCTTTTCTTATTCAATTGATTGTGTAATTAATTAGTGTAATTACTATGTTCATCGTGTATATAAACCATGTACAAACTCAATTATCAATATACTGAGAGTTAATCTCTTTTTCCACAACCGTATCTCACGCAAAGCTCTTCGTTGGCTTGGCAGCTCTGCGGGGGACAATACAGTGGCTCATGCTGAGGAACAGACATCACTTAAGACCATGTGATGATCATCTACGTTCCAAGAAATGTCCCAGACTCTGTCTCTTTATTTCCTTCATAATTTAAGGTATATACTGGAATTGGTACAAGTAATAAAATATCATTGTAAAAACTGCTCCTTGAATATGACCAGTGCTTAATTCTAAATAACGTAGTTTCACAAAATAAAAAACGGAGGTATACGCGCACATTATATGTACTTTTGTATCTATCTTCCTACCAACCATGACTTCTCTTTAATGTACTTGTGTTTTTTCTCCTTCCCCCGTCCGCGTAAATATGGTCATACCTACATATGAAACCCGTGACTCTATTGGATTATTGTAAGTTAGACACTTTTG